>JAIFZK010000136.1:5657500-5660000 GCA_027481765.1 Tenualosa thibaudeaui | reverse complement strand
CACACACCAAGCAACGCATTTTGAAGATAACTGACAAGCCGAAGATAGCAGCCAAATGTGAAAATCACTGCTCTCTGGAATGATCTCATCAGTTAACTCAATGGAAAATGCTAGCTGTAAAGAGTGACCTGTGGTATATCCTGGGATATAGGCACACCCAGTGACACTTAAAATATGTCACGTCCACGTCCGAAAATGATAAATAGCATGATTGCCCCACATATATATGTAAGTGATTATGTGAAAAGTAAAAAAAAAAATTGTTCTACAACCAAACCATTCCCACCATAGTATACCATCCCACTCTGTGTGTGTGTGTGTGTGTGTGTGTGTGTGTGTGTGTGTGTGTGTATATATATATATATATATATATATATATATATATATATAAGACAATCTCATTTTAGACTGGTTCGGTCAGTTGAATCCCCATAGCCAACATCCAAGTCCTACTCTCCAAGGTGGTTCGCTCTGGTAATTAGGCTCTACTAATGAGCTGCCCACTTCAGACCAAAACACATGAATAATAAGTAATGATGTATTTTCCCAAGAGTTGTCAATGTCGAGCTTCACGTGGGCCAAATCCACAGCACATTCGTTGATGGGCCCAGCTGCTTGCTGGGTTCCCACAATTCCTTTTCATCTTTTATTGTGATCGTGCACAAACAGGGTTGAGGAGACGAATTTGTTCATTTTTCTAGGCCAAGCCTGCTTGTGATCTCGTTACCATTCATTATTAATATTCCTAACAAACCTTTGCCTCTCGCTCACAGACTCTGGTAATTGGGTTCGCTTGGGCTCGTGGAGAATGTGAAATGTGGTTTAGTTTAGATTTTTTGTTTTTATTTACGACATCTCCCATCAACATCCTAATTGTCATGATTTTAACAATCAACATGCAAGTAAAGAACATGTACAACTTTTAAACTCTAACTCTTCTGTCTTCAGAAATTGCCAATTTGGAGGTCACACCATTGAACATCATTGATGGACAAGCTAAAGAAGCTAAAAAGTGTTCATTTACCCGGCTGCCCTATCTGTTGCCTCATAAACAAACTCTCCTTCAACTCAACATGAGGCCAGTATGCTAATTTTGTGTGATTTTCTTTCTTTATTTTCCTAGATTCACTCCCTTTCCAGAAGATGTGTCAGCAAGTGCACTCAGACATGTGTTTCATTAGAATATTATGATTTTCAATGGGTGTCACGTCAGCCTTGAGACTGTAGCAGTTTGGTGACACTTTTTAGAATAATGAAGATCATTTTAAAGTCAAGAAAAAATGCAGTTTGTGACCTGCTAGAAGATACTTTCTTGGTATTCTCTGCAGGATAAGGCCATCTCCCCTGCAAAAGCCCTAAGTACAAGAATCATACTTTGGCCAAATCACATGAAGACCAAATTCTCATCTAAACTTTTTGTACATGATCCTACATTCAATCGTGTACTGGGTGATTTACAGTATATCTTGTTCATGGACCTTTAACTCCATGCACTCCAAGCACCCACAGAAAACATATATCCCCTCCAAGGATGCACCAATCTGATATTTGGATCAGATGTCAGTCCCAATATGGACAAAACAGCTGGATTGAGAAAATTTAAATGATCCATGGGACAATCCACTGACTGATGCAGATTTATGCAACCATTACCGCAACAACTACAGCAACAACCCTTTAGCTTACTGCAGGTTTAAATGAACAACCAGCTATGTTTAGGCTACACCTGGATTATCCTGTTAGCATAGCCTATCCAATTAGCTCACTTAGTGTGTGCTTGTCAGCCCTGTAACATTACTCACCAAAATCATTGCAAAAAAAAAATAAAAGATTTTTTTGTTAAAAGATTTTTCTCATGTTGTTTATAAATATTTATTTTCACTGGTACTATAGAAAATATAATCAAATTCATTCATGTTACACCATAAAGTTCACTGCTATCATGTAGGTTCATACTGACAGAATTAAAATGATAGACACCTAAGATAGACCTAGTCCTACATACAGCAAATACAATGCAATGACATTGCTAGACCGACCATATTTGTTTATATTGCGTATATATTTTTGATGATATAGCCTAAATATCAATTTATATATTTATATCTTATCTTATATCTATATTGAGTAGTGTTGGCTAATGTTTAAGTCAAGGCTGATGCCTTTAGTCTGTTCCACGTGGTGGAGGTAGGCTATATGTTTATTGCTGTAATTCAGTGGTGATACCGGATTGGTATTGGGCATCGACTCAGATATCGGAAACGTATCAGAATCAAAACAGCTGGATCAGTGCATCTCTGATCCCCACTCACTGAACAAACATTCAGGAACATTCCCCTTAACTTTGTGGTCGTGTCTTGGGACTATGGTTCTACTTTACTCGCCATGTCAAATAATATCACAAACATCTTGTCACTGATTATTGTGGCAAATGAACACAAGTTGTGCTGTCTTGAACTCTGTGCTGTTGTAGTCAGCGCACAGCAACACATTCACATTG
>JAIFZK010000136.1:5650000-5655000 GCA_027481765.1 Tenualosa thibaudeaui | reverse complement strand
CTAATGTTCTAGTAAACCCTTACAATACAAACCCTGATGAATCATGATACTGATGAAGTATAAAAACGATTAACTTTAATTATCCAACAGTTTTTAAATGCACTGTAATGCATTATGCAGAAACAACCATTCCAAATGGTTACAAGTAGATGAACAGAAATAATATGGCTATGCAGAGAGCCAGTGCCAGGCCCAGAGGGGAATATCCTGCCATTTCATAGTTGGTGAGCAAAAGACCTCCTCAGTCTACACCTCTATCCTGATCCTACTGTAGCAAGAGGCTAACTCTTGAACATTGTGAGAGAAAGCAGTAGTCTTCCCAGGGATACCTCTTCCTGCATAGGTTAGCCATTCTGCAGTGTCAGACGCAGTAGGAGAAAGAACCATGTGAGGTAAACATAAAAAAAAATAAAAAAGGTGCTCTCCTGGTCACACAGAGGCTGTCAGGGAGTTTGGATGCTAGGTTGCAAAGCATGCTGGGGCCTGGGCAATTTAGGCCTCATCCCTGGTTTGATCAATGGGAAACACAGGGCTGATGTCAGCGCAAGGGAACATTTATTTCCCCTGGGGGAAAAAAACACTCGGCAGGGGCAGAAGCGCCCGGAATCTGCAGGCTAAAAATAACTCTTGCGAGATGCGATTACAGGTGTAACCCGTAAGATGGGAAGAGAGAAGGCGTGAGAAAGAAGAGGGGAAGAAGAAAGAAGAAGAGAAAGAAAGAATAAACAGGACAGGACAGAAACAAGTTAGGACAAAAAATAACTAAAAATGTATGTACAGGATGTGCACAAGTCAGTTGTGATAGCTGGCCATTCAAACGGACTATGATTTTTTGTTTTGAGGTTATCAGTAAGGTGTTAATTAAAGTTGTGGATGGTCAGAGATTCTACGATGGGCATGGATTTCTCCTCTATATGTCCGAGGGAAGGAATTGTTTTTTTTTTGTTTTTTTAGGCTCAGCTGTCAGAGCTCTGCCTACTTGTTTCTGACATTTTTCAGAGTGAATTGTTCCCTTTGCACCTTGTGAGAAGTTTGTGTTTGGAAAAAAAAGCACCTTTTGTTGAGTCATTGAAGCGAGAACAGGACACGTTGTGTTAAATCCATTTATTCTGCCTGTATGAAGAGGGCTTTGGAAAAAGCAGGGCCATTGTGATAATGAAAGTGATTTGGACTTTGTGTAAGAACCTCTGTTTGGGGTGCAAGTATGTGTGGATGCAGAAAAGATCAATATTCTACATCTAACCTATCCCACATCTAACTTATATCACACATCTAACTTATTGACCACTCCAAAGAATACATAAGATAAGGTGTCTACCTGAACTACACTGAGAGTAAACACTAGCCACAGATTCACAGATTTCCTTTACTGCTGCTCTGCAAAGTATAAAGACGGAAAGCTCCAGAGCACAGGTCTTCTTCAGAAGGTGAGGTGTCTGACTGTGAAAACAGAGCTGTGTGGTTGCAGCACATTGTGTAACCCGAAGGGACAAGCACAACAGCATTTAATGAGAACTGTGCACACCTTGGGATGGTTCCTTTTGTTCTGTGATTCAGAGATTTCCATCTTCTTTAATAACACCTCCTCTTCTGTCGATGACTGTTCAGCTGAAGTCATGATTTTGAGTCTGGCATATACCAAGGGAATACCAGGTTTTCAGGTTATCACATTTAAACAAAAATCTATTCTATTCTATTCTTTATTTATTTCTATATTTAATATACATATCCAGTATCCCAGTGCCAGACACAATGGCAAAACAATGATAGAAATAACAGTAATTGATTATAGCAGTCATAACACAGACGTTTACAAATTCACACATCCATATACAGATTTCTGAGATTATTTATTTAGATTATTATACTTCACAGGCATGGCATAATTTTGGAGAATTTGATCCCAGATTATACCAGAAAGTTATACTGAAGCTAACCCTTAGGCTACACTAGATGCGTTACGGAAGCTTTAAGTCAAGTCACGTAAAAATGACATTGAAAAGACTGGGATTTTTTTTTTTTTTAGAATGTTCACTGCGCTGTCTTGTTTGATGTAGCCAGTTCCATTAATTATATAGTGGAAGCTAATTGTTATGGCAGATACGTCTTTGACTTCCTCCATCCAGTGTAGCCTCCCTGTAATTTGTAACACTCTAACCCTAGGGCTACCCTGGAAACACGACGGAAGTGTTAAGTCAAGTCAAATCAAAAATACATTGAAAAGACTGGTATATATATATATATATATATATATATATATATATATATATATATAGAATGTTCGCTGCACAGCTACGTTTGATGTAGCCAGTTTCATTGATTATGGTGGAAGTGAATTGTTATGGCAGATATGTCTTTGACTTAACACAACCAGTGTAGCCTCCCTATAAGGTCAATTGGGTTATGTCAGTTAGGTACAAAGTCAGACACAGTGTGATGATTTGCTGTTGTGAATAAATCTACATTTATGAGTCTGTTTTTTGTGATTTCCCTCCCTTTTATCATTTGCCACTGGCCTCCACTTGGACTGTGGCTGTGGCTGGTAACCCAGACATGAGAGAAATATTGTCAGACAGATGCTCCGCTTATCAGCTCCCCCCCACAAAATTCATTGTGCTTTTGGGGCCGCTCTTGATTAAGCGCACCCCTGGACACAGAAGAACAAACACACTTATCAGATGCAGGCCAGCGGAAAAGAAAAATCACCTCGCCACCAATCACCTTTCCTCCCTCCTGCGTTGTCTTTTTTTTCTTCTTCTCCTCCTGTTTCTTTTTTATCCTCCTTCTCTCTCTCTTTCTGGTCCCCCCCATCCCCTGAGAGAGAGATAGAGTGTGAGAGAGAGGAGGTAGAGGTGGACAGATAAGCGTTAGGATGAGCAACAACCTGTCAAGATGGCGTCTGATAAATAGGTCGCTCCACGTGGGTGGAAGTGCTAAGCAATGGCAATCGCCTCGCCTTGCCGGACCAATGGCATCGATAATGAAGGTAAGCAATGCTACGGCAAATTTATCATACATGGTCCGGGGTTACAGTCTGTGTTTGCAAAGCTCTAACCCCCGCCTGTATTTTTTTCCTCTGTTTTTTTTTGTTCCCTTTTCCCCAAGCAGACCATAAGTCAGTAGTGATGGCACCCAGAAGGAGCAAGGTCAAAGCTTCTGGGGAAGAAAGCGCATGACACCTCTCCTCAATTCAGAGAGCAAGTCAACCACCTACTCTACTCAAATGTTGATTCCATATCATATTATTACACATACACAAACACACACACACACACACACACACACACACGTATACACAATCACAGACATACGCAACACACAGAAAACAAAATACGGTCAACAGTATTCCGTTGTGCAAATTCTGAGAATCAACATAATCCATACATACAAGTGCACACACACACACACACACACACCTAAATCACATATGTAGGGTACACATTGAAGCTCATAAATATGTCTACATAAATATCAAAGAAAAACACATCCATTAATCAACGTTGATGCCAAAACTCAAACTTGTGACTTGAAAGGTGAAATTAAATGACAGAAGAATACGAATGTTGTTTATGATTAAAAGATATTTTGAAGTAGATGTGTGCCGAAGTCATGCAGAGAGAGAAGAGAAGGAGAGAGAGAAGAGGGAGTGAGATGGCACGAGTCGTTCTTTGCTTCGATTTGGAGAAGTACAGCTCGGAGACGTGTGGCTTTGCACATCTAAAAATAGACGGTGTGTCTTCACCCAGTCTGGTGTGAAGCATGAGATCATTGCTAATGAAGTGCTTGCAAGGAGCTGTCTTTAATAGTCTCTCTCTCACTCTCTCCTCTCTCTTTCTATCCCTCTCTGTCTTTCTTTCTCTCTCTCTCTCTTTCCTTCTGTACAGTCTTGACAGGTTTCCTCTGAACTTCTGTTTGCTGTTACACAACGTTGTTTCACGGTGCTTCACTTCTTGTTGTC
Source organism: Tenualosa thibaudeaui (assembly GCA_027481765.1). NCBI lineage: Eukaryota > Metazoa > Chordata > Actinopteri > Clupeiformes > Clupeidae > Tenualosa > Tenualosa thibaudeaui. The sequence continues at coordinate 5,651,042 of JAIFZK010000136.1, read as the reverse complement.
TCTCTTCTGCTTCTTTAGATACGGCAAATGGACTGCCTGTGCCATCTCGTACCCTGTGACCTGACTCGTTTCCACCTAGTTGAAGCTACTGGGTCGTCCCCTGTGTGTACAATCAATGATGAAATGCACACCTTCCCTGAGCTACGATTCACATCTCCACATCGGCATCTGCTCAATGAATACACGGATAATTGCAGCCATAGTGTCATGTCTGCATTATGAGACTCACCGGTTAAAAAGTGATGCTGCTCATTATCAAAAACAGCCAAAGATTTTGCATCATGATGTTTAGTGTAAAAAGGGAAGGGAATGGAATCATTGTTGGAATCACTCATTATAGTTGCCCACTTTCCCCTGTGTTGAAACTGTAGAAACATAAAAGCACAGCCTAATGGCTTCCTATTCCACAAAAGTATGGGGAGTGATTAGTAGCGATGAGCATCCTTTCTCTCTTCATAAGCTTTAATGGCAGATATTAGACTTCACAATTGGGCCATCATTTTATATGGTGTGCCAAATGATAAGTTAATGGCATGGCTGAAACGAGAGGGGAGTGACAGAATCGTCTCTTATCGCAAACCACAAAACACATTATTTCTGTTTTTATGACTGTTTTCACTAAATGTCTTCGAGACAACTGACGTTAATGTTCTGCACAAACTACACAGGAGGTCCAATGAAAAGTACAAACAAAACAAATAATCTAGTGCATAGGGGAGGCATCTGACGTTGTTTTGGGGGAGTTTTTATTCTCAATTCCTGTCAAACACCAATCTGAAAGAGCAGTTCAAAAGTGCAACACAAAGAGGAACTTTTTAATGGGAGTCAATCGCTCTAGTGGCATTTAAAAGTGAATAGAGGTGTCACAGGCAGTTTACATGCCATGTTAACACCACACGAGGTGAGCACAGCTGGGGAAGATAAACAGACCAGTTGAGTCCATCGTGCTCAATCACCATATCTCACTCTCACTCACTCCCCTTCTGTTTCACTCTTTTTTTTGTTGTTGTTAATTAACATGTTAATAAATGCTGTCATAGGT
>JAIFZK010000136.1:5462500-5647500 GCA_027481765.1 Tenualosa thibaudeaui | reverse complement strand
CTGCCAAAAACACACACACAGACACACACACAAACACACACACAAACACACACACAAATGCACGCACATGAGGCCTGCCGCCCAGTTCTATAGTGTTTCCATAGAAACAGTTATTGAGAATTAGGAGGTATGGAAATGAGTGTTGGGATGTAGGAGTTCCTGCCAAGAACTTTGGTTGGTAAACCCAGATTTACCCGTTTGCTAATTTGATCTGCAAGTCAGTCTGTGGTCAAGCCTATTGAGGTCCATTTCTGAATCCAGGAACCAATCACAACTGCTTATTCAGCACGGGTCAGGCTTTCTATGATGCCCAAACAATAACGTCATCAACAGTAAACGCACATCATTATTCTTTTGAATTCAGTTGAAAGTGTTTAAAACGACTGTTTACAACAAAGATGTCTTGGTGAGGGACATTGTGGTTGGTTACAGCACCTATACCATAAAGGGGCTGGCTGCCCATGGAGACTCAGGTTGTGTAGAGCTAGGACAAATAAAATGTATACAGTGCTGGATTTGTACTTACTGTTGAGAGGAGCATCATCTGATGAACTAATTATGCACTGATGTTTTCTGATGCAATTGTATAGGCCACACTGACTTTGCAAATGAATTCTGTGAATATTAAACTCATACAACTGACCCATTTCTTTGGCACAGAGTGTGGCACATGTGGAGAAGGGAGCAAAGTATAGAGGCCAGTGTTGCAGCTTTGATAAACTTTGAAGAATTCGGCAGCTCTTTGAACTAATTGGGATCTTCACTCAGTCGATAGTCTCCCGCTGTCTGTAAAGAACGTTTTCCCGTGCATATTAAAAGTTATCATTAAAAATGACGGGATCTTTAGATCTCTTGCATCCTTAATGACGTGTATTCTCTAAAAACAGTGCTGCCGTCGCATCTCACACCCTGCGCAAAAAAAAAAGAATTTCTGTTCTCCTGCAAACATCCCCTGTCTCTCACTCTTTGGTGTGCCTCACTGCAAAAAAGAACATTTCCTACCGAGAATAAGCAAAACAAAACAACACAACAACAAAACAAGACTTCCAAGCGTTTCAGGCAAAGAGGGGATAGGGGGAAAAGGTACAATGCAAAGACCAAGAGAAAATGTGAACAAAAAAAAGGCATGCTATTTGCCAAATGAGAACTGAATTGAGAGAATTGTGTGCTATTGTATTCCTTTTGAGTTTTTCTTTCTCTTGACAGAAGTAGGACATAGAGAGACATTTGAGCTTTTCAAACTTCCTAGGGTGTCACATTTTTTCCTGTGAAAATTTGCACACTAGCCAAAGGAGGCCAAGCATTTCTAACGTTGATGAAACAAAGTCCTTATTTTACACTAAGAGAACCACATTAAGAACTTAGAGCACATAGAACCACACTAAGAGAACCATATTATGGTTTCACCATAATATGCCAAAAGTGTTTCCTTAATCTTTTACTTCTCTTTGCTTTTTTAATGAAACATGCATTAAAATCTTTGCAAAATGTCTGACATGCACAGATGGTACACATCCTATTTATTTCAGTCAAAGCATTAAAGAAGTTCTTGACATCTCCTGAAGGGATCTGTGCCAGAAATCATTATTTAAAAAGAAAAGAAATCTGCTGCTGGAACAGGAAGAAAGGAAGAAAGGATAACAGATCCTTGTTTTTTACATGTTACAATAATAAATTACAATCAACTCCAAATCAAATAAAATCAAATCAAACTCTGTGCACAATATTTACAAACTCATTTGCTGTCACAGCTTGTCCCTAATGAGTCCCCATGAGTCATGTTTTCACCTTTAGCCATAATCCTGATTGCTAAGTGGCCCCACCTCTGTCATTACTCCCTGCAGGTCCTTAATAGACCCCCCTCAAACACACACACACACACATACACATACACATACACATACACATACATGTACACATACACATATTTACAGTTTAAATACAGTGTTTAGGTGATGAGTGTGTGTGCGTGTGTGTGTGTGTGTGTGTGCGTGCGTTTGTGGTGTGGGGGAGAGTGTCAGTGTTGTGGTACGGCTTTCGGTTAAGAGAGAATGTCAAATTACAGTAAAAGTTCTTGCTTGTTCCATATCCATAACATCATCAACAACAAAAACATGGAATTGTTTTGGAATTTTCTTAAAGAGACTAGTTCAAATATTTATAGCTGCCACACCACAATTTACTGCCACTTCTGTGTGTGTGTGTGTGTGTGTGTGTGTGTGTGTGTGTGTGTGTGTGTGTGTGTGTGTGTGTGTGTGTGTGTGTGTGTGTGTGTGTGTGTGTGTGTGTGTGTGTGTGTGTGTGTGTGTGTGTGTGTGTGTGTGTGTGTGTGTGTGTGGGAGTGTGTGTGTGCGTGGGAGTGTGTGAGTGTGTGTCTGGAGGGGGGTCTGAGAGGATGTCAGTGACACCCAGAGGGGGTAATGAAGATGACAAAACAGGTCAATAGGCCCCAGCACCCAACAGGTCAATAGGCCCCAGCACCCAATGACACCCAGCTGAAAAGCCGCAACGCAGCTAATGGAGAGGCCCGCTGTGGGCAGGGAGGGGTTTACTAATTAGACAACCAGGAAGAGATCAGTGTTCAATAACTCACACCAATTAGGGGGTTGGCAATGTGTGTGTGTGTGTGTGTGTGTGTGTGTACATTTTAGAAGTGGCAAAATGAAAGTCTCAACAGTTTCCCTGTGAAATATCTGGTGGTGGGAGGGTGGGTGTGTGTGTGTGAGAGAGAGACAGAGGGGGAGAGGGAGTGACAAGTTGAGATAGATAAAGTGAGTGTTGAAATAATGCAATTGTGTGGAGTTTTTAAATAAAGAGGTTCCTTGCCTCTCTTCTCTCTTTGTCTTCTCTCTCTCTCTCTCTCTCTCTCTCTCTCTCTGTGTGTGTGTGTGTGTGTGTGTGTGTATGTATATGTGTATGTGTGTGCATGCATGTGTGTGTGTCCAGGTATGACTTGTATGACCTTTCAAACCTGTACTGAGAAAGGATGTCTAAATATATATCTCTTGAAGGTCTAATTGTGAGCAGTGTAAATTAGGTCAGCAATGAAGGCTACCTTCCTCTAGTGAGGCCCATACAAATGTGAAACTTAACTGCATTGTTAGGAACACACACACACACACACACACACACATACATAAACAAAGATGAACCACATCATATTGCATAATCTATAGAGGAACCCCATGTACACTGATTTCCGGATTTGCATTTGAGATCCAGAAAAACCTCTCCAGGTATACCATTCCGTCATCCGTTCAGAAGAAGTCCCTTTTTCTTGACATCCCGTTGCATCATGGGATAAATAAAAGAAAAACCAACCAGAAGAGGGGTGTGGGGGGTGGGTTACATCGCCCATGAGGCTCACAGGATACACAAGAATCGTTTGAACTATCTACCTTAAAGGTTGTCTCATTAAGGAAGCCGTGTTTTTAAGTCACATGGTTACACAAAAAACAGCAACCTGATAAGCTTTGATCATCGCCCTGAGCATCCCACAAACCTGACAGATTGTTTAAAGAAGGAAACTTCATTGGAGGTGATGTGTCAAAAGCATGGTATTAAAGAAGTGTGTGTTACATAATGTCAGGTGTCAGAGAGTGAGGTGAGTTGGGCAAATGTTTTCTTGTGTTTCTGTGTTTTTCTTTCTCCTACTTTATGTAAGACAAACTTTTAAGTTATTGTGTACAGTCAAAATAATGGGGCTGGTCAGATAGGCCAGGGTTTGTGTGTGTGTGTGTGTGTGTGTGTGTGTGTGTGTGTGTGTGTGTGTGTGTGTGTGTGTGTGTGTGTGTGTGTGTGTGTGTGTGTGTGTGTGTGTGTGTGTGTGTGTTTAAGAGTAAGTAAGACAGAAAAAGAGAATGATCTGGGAAAAACACCAACAGCCCTGTAATTGAGTCCAATTTAATTAAAATAAAGTGCTACAGGATGAGCTTCAAAACTGCAGAAAATATTGAGTAGCTGAACAAGAATGTTATAAACTGCTAAGTTAATTTCATGAAGATTAAGAAAACAGACAACAAAGAGGGACCTGACAATGACAAGATGTAATTGATTGTAATTGTGTTTCAGTGTAAACATGATTGCCAAACCCAGGGAAAGAAACAAAACAAAACAATATTCTTTCCCTGAAGATGTAGCCTAGTCTATTGGAGAGGGCTTGGGGTTATTGTTCTAGCTTTTTAGTTTCAAGGCTTTACTCCTTCCAATTTGTCTCTGTCTTGAGCAGACTGCCATAATTAAATTTCTGAGTAAAAAAAACTCTAGGTAACAATTAGTACACCTTGGAAATCCATTATATGACAAGTCATGAGAAGTAATAAGCATGTTACCAGAGATAGGACTGAGTAGCTTGCTATTGCAAGTGACTTGTCTCAGCAGTTGAGGGCCCTGAGATGCTCATTGTGGGTGCTTGTTATCACATGCACACATATGAACTTTATGAAATGACTGGGCTGTTTTTAAACAGAATCCTCCAAGACACTCATCATGGGCTAATCGTGACAGTTGGATTTTCCCCTCACTGTGTTCAATCTGAAGCTGAGATGAATTACAAAAAGATGATTTTATACGTTTAATCTGCTTTACCAGGGCTGCTAAATGCTTTCATGTTGGGCCCTGGTAGCTGTCCATGGTGCTGAAATATTAGTGACAGCCACGCTCCTTGAAGTAGCCTAAATGGATATAGAATGGATAGACAAATGTACACAGAATGGGTGAATAGAGTATTGTGCCTTGTTCTTTGATGTTAAAATAGAATATATTCAACTTTGATTTATCAAAAATAATAATTTTACAAGCCCAATTACAACTTTATATGTAGTTGTAATTATGGGTGTTGAAAACAGAAAAAAAAGTTATGTTTCTACCTGTGTACCTGTGCAACACAGGTCATTTCACTAAATAGCTGGTCTACCAGGTTGAGGAACTGTGCTGTGTTGTACCTTCTGGTTCAGTGAATGGTTTGGATATGTGGTGGGAGTATAACTTTCAGAACATTCAGAACCTGTGAAAATTGCGGTGGTCTTATTAAATTACAGTAATCGGCAGACTTGGTGTCACTTTAGCCAGCGATTCCAGCATTTTGTTGTTGTTTTTTTTAATAACATGCTTTCAGACCAATTCAGCTAAAAACGAACGATTGTAAAATCAAAACATTGGTATTAGTACACCAGACACCAGACAAACCCAAACACTTGTGAAAAAGCCCAAAAAAGTAAAATTTCCAAAACTTGCTTTAAAGGAATAAATGCTGGCAAAATGGGCTTTAGTATGATGTGACTAGAAAGGCAAGATTAGCTTGTACTTGCATAAGGTTGTAACAGATAACTCATTCTTTCATTCTAATGGATTCCTCTTGACTCTTTGATAAGAACAACATTTTGATCCCCAGTTTAAATGACAGCCAAAGCATAAACTCAAAACTGTTGTCACAATAAACTTGCCAGCATCTATTTTACTTCAATTTTACTTCTTCATGCATACACTAAAGAAGGCCCTTTCTATTTGAAAGCAGGGCTTTAGTCAGTAAAACCTATGACTAAAACCTATGCACTGATTGTCCCTATTTACCTTCTGTCAGGCAGCTGAGTTGTTGTGTGATTTACTTCCATGTTCACTGCCAGTAATCTGTGTTGCTTGCCAGTCTCCACAGTACTTTTTTAGTGGCTTTTCACTAAATTACACATTTGCAATCACCTACAAAACAACAACAATCTCTCTTTTTTTTTCTCCCAAGTCAGCCACCACCGCTGTCCTAATTATTAACTTGTCTCCGAAAATGTCAGGCTGATTTTTTTGAGTGAAGATGCTTTTCAGACAGGGAATGTCAATTTTCAGACAGCGAGACACACAGTGACCTATACACTTGGTTTGTGGAGCTGATAGCTCTCACTCTATTTGATATGGACAAAGGCTAACAAAATACAAAGCAGTGAGTGATGATTTTTTATTATTATTTATTTATTTCATGTCTTGGTGATATGAAGGTAGCTGGTGACTGATAACACAGTCACAATGCGACCCAATGGAATTAACATCTATTGGAGGGCAAAAGAGGGAAAGCAAACCATGACTTCTTCTGGGTTCTGGTGTTGATAGGTAGTGAAACTATGAGAGTAATGAATGACAATTGGTATCACATACCAATGATGTGGACAATGTACAATATTAAGGCTATGTAATCTCCAAAGACACTATGTAATAGTCCTTAAAAATCTATTGTAATACTTGCAATAGTGTAGCCAGGCTAGCTCCACCTAGTGTTTCCGCTCATTTAGCTCCACCACTGTGTCAGGGATCTGTCCTTAGGTTTCCACTGACTTGGCTGATGTTGCTCTGATGTTGTGATTCTACTATGTTCTAGATAATGGTATCTATTAGTAATGTAATAGTATCCATTATATTGGAGATACTTAATAGACAATGATGATATTATTTTAACCATCATCAAAGACTAGCTAGAATGAAAGATCATGGTCCCAGTAGAAAGAACTGCCAGTACATGTTAGTATAGGCCTATATAGTATGTTTATGTATGTGTATGTGTATGTATGCGAGCATGAATGTACTGTACTGTAGTACTGTAGGATTACCACAAATGACACTAATCACCAAGAACAAACTAAACACAGCTCCTCCAAAATTCATCTAGCTTTTCATGATTTGCCTGCCTTAGCATGACCATGCACACTGGTACGTCCATAAGACATGACCAAATCCCATGCTAGTGTCAAGGCGAAGAGGTGCGTGTGCTAAAAGTACAGAGGGCCTGTGGTGCTGGACGTGCCGGCCCTTGGCATGATTTCCTAATGGGCATTATCTGCCGCATCTTTGTTCTGTGGTTAATGCACTCTGGCTGGTTCAAAGCCATGCTAATCAGTCAAGCATGGCCGTCAGGAGGCCAATTACGCTCACAAGTCCCACTCCAGCGCAGCCTCAAAGATTCCTCAACCCTGCCCAAATTACACACACACACACACACACACACACACACACACACACACACACACACACACACTTATACACACATTCACAGCCACATATACACACAGAGATACAGGCACATACACACTCATATACACAGACCCACACTGCTGCCAAAATTCCTTCTATGATACACACTCACATGCACAAGCACAAACACAGATTTACACACATGCACATACACACAGAACTATATTCATACACATACTCTTTCACAAACTTTCTCCCTCTCTCTCTCTTACACACACACATACACACAAACACACACACTGAGCACTGACATCAGTAGGATGACGAGGCAAAGATAGAGGATGGATTAAATTGCTTAAATTCCTTTCTTCTAACCTCTTTATTCCTCTGAATGCTCTCTCTCTCTCTCTCTCTCTCTCTCTTACCTTTCTCTTCTGCTGTGATTGATTCTTGTTCAGATTAAACATGTCGCTCTTAATGTTTTGTACCCCTCTGGAACAGAGTGTTTCACTTTGTGATATACAGTACATGGCACAGAGTCTCCAAGCGTGTGTCATGTCTATGTAGAGCAAATATAGCCTATAGCCTACTGAGTCCTGTCTACACAGAGGGATTTGCCTTGAGGACAGGGTTCTGGATTGCTACACTTTGTGGCACAGAAGACTCGGCCACTGCAGCATCAGGTGTTCAATGTGTGCTGCAGTCTTTGTGCTTGTATACAAGATATACAAGGACAGATGCACAGCCCCAAACATCAAAAGGTACATACAGTCTGTATGGTTGTCGTGTGTGTGTGTGTGTGTCTGTGTGTGTGTGCCTACACATATTAGGGCATCTCTGCACTCATCTCCATCTTCTACTGTCTCAGCAGAAAGCTGCCCCTGCAGAACTATAAAGAAAGAAATGCCCGCACACACACACACACACACACACACACACAAATGCACACACTTACTCTGGGCTCTTGTGTCCCCATGTCTCCATCCCCACCTCTGCTGATTCTATTCCTGTGCAGCACTGGGCACTGTTGATTCCAGTGTAGGTATTAGAGAGAGAGAGAGGGTGTGTGTGTGTGTGTGTGTGTGTGTAGTGATGGACACTGCTTTAAATGCAATATTTAGGTAAATACTGCAGAAAAATCTGATCCACATGTATTGCATTTGCAAACTAAAATCAGGGAGAAAGGGAGAAGGAAGGAGAAAGAGAGAGAGAGTGAGAGAGAGATGGTGAAAAAGAGGTGGAGGAGGATGAGGTTGCCGTGATGAAGCAGGGGGTGGTAGGTGTCCTGCCAGGTTGGGATCCGATCTGCTCCCCTCCAATCAGTGTGAACTGGACGGAGAGCGGTGCTGGGGCGGCCCGGTGCTATGCTGTGCCGCGGTGCTATGCAGTGCTGCATGGGTATTGATGGGAGCTCAGGGGACCCAGGGAACCAGGGGAAGATCGTACTGAGGCTCGGTTTACACCCAAGGCGCCGCTGCCTCGGGCTTGGATCCATAGTGTCGGGGATCTGAGGCAGTGTCTATGAGGCAGTGTCTGGGTGTGTTTGTGTTTGTGTGTGAAAAAATGTACATTGTACTCAATCACAAATGATCTCTGTGTGAATATAGTATGTGCTTTGTATATGTGTGTGTAGTATATGACCGTATGTGTGTAAGTGTGTGTGTGTGTGCACGTGAGAGAGAGAGAGAGAAACAAATGAGAGGGAGAGAGAAAAACTGTGTGTGAGTGTGTGTGTGTGTGTGTGTGTGTGTGTGTGTGTGTGTGAAAGAGAAAGGGAGAGGGATAGAAGGAGACTGCTAGTTTCATGTACATACTCCTTCTCATGTGCTTGTGACTTCCTGTATCCTGTGTGTGTGTGTGTGTGTGTGTGTGTGTGTGTGTGTGTTTGTGTGTGCGTGAATACTGTCCACAAATCATGTGCATGTGACTTTGTGTCCTCTGTGTGTGTGTGTATTATCTGCAGATCATGTGAGCTTTCAGAGTTGCAGGTTGTGAAGGGTATAAATGTGTATGCATGTGCAGGTCTATTCATGTGCACCTATAGTCTGTGTCTGAGTGTGTCTTTGTTCAGTTAATAGTGTCAGGTGGAGAGGGATGTTGTTGTTACATCCACAAGTGTGAAAAGAATAAAAGTTGGGCACTGCAAAAGTGATATTAATGCATGTGTCAGTGGGGTATAGGAGTGTGTGTGTGTGTGTGTGTGTGTGTGTTTGTGTGTGTGTGTGGTTTAAGGGGACATTATGGGGGCAGAAACAGGTTACCGTGAGGTCAGTTTTTCCTATGAAGAACCTGAATCCTCTCCTCAACCCACAGCGTTGTCTCTCCTCCATATACATCTATATTTGTGTGTGTGTGTGTGTGTGTGTGTGTGTGTGTGTGTGTGTGTGTGTGTGTGTTTGAGACTCATGTTTGTGAATGTGTGTGTGTGTGTGCCAAGAGCCCTCCAAACAACAGCTTCTTCCCGCTAAATGTCACCTCCCCTGGGTGCCCGGCCCCAAACATCAAAGCCTTTGCCGCTTATCCCCCCGTTATCTGTTGTAAAATCTGCCTTCGTGTTTGCCCTTCTCTCGTTTCGCACGCTTGTGAGGAGTGAAGCAGAGCAGTCCAGAGAGAGGGAGGAAGAGAAAGAGAGAGAGGGAAAGGGGGAGAGAGACGTGAAGAGACAAAGACAGAGGGGGAGAGAGAAGGGGAAAGGGAGAGAGAAAGACATGGAAAAAAATGAGAGAGAGAGAGAGAGAGAGAGACGGGTTAGACTCAGGCTCCTGTGGGAAATCAGTCCCTTCCCACGGCCGACAGACACTTGCAAATGGCATCGGCGACGGCGCGGGAATAAGGGGACTTTAATGACGCAATGCTTTTCGCAAAGTGTGCTGGAGCTGAGCGGAGGCGAAGCAGAGGCAAGCTGGAGAAGGGAAGGAAGGGGGAGGAAATGAGAGATGGAGGCGCCGTAATGTCTTGCTCATAGCCCCATCTGCTGTCATGCTTTTGGCAGAGCAGGGCCAAACAGGGAACAGCTACTGTACAGCAGGGCCACCTCCACTGGGAACCAACCAGAGAGAGAGAGAGCAAGAAAGAGAAAGAGAGAGAGAGAGAACTGAGAGAGAGAGTCTGTCTGTGTGTGCTTGTGGGTGTTAGGTTATACGTGTATGTGAGAGTGTATGAGCATGGATGAATGAGATAGAAAGATAGAACGACAGAGAGAGAGAGAGGGAGGGAGGGAGAGAAAGTGAGAGGATGCAATGTGTGTATGAGAGGATGAGTCTGTGTGTTTGTGTGTGTGTGTGTGTGTGTGTGTGTGTGTGTGTGTGTGTGTGTGTGTGTGTGTGTGTGTGTGTGTTTGAAGAGGTGGTGAGATGGTCCCATATAATCAGTAGAGCATAGAATGGACAAAATGGTCCAATTCCCCACAGTGTCATGTTCTCTGTGACACAGAGAGAAGTAAACCAAGTCATGGATGTTCTGTTGGTGCCCATGATCGATTTTTTGATCATTCACAATTATTAAATAAATAACAGGAACACCAAGGGTACACTAAAAGTGATAAATGTGTATGTACACCATATTCCAACAGATATGTATATGGTAATATAGATCACTTTGGATCAAAAAGATTGATGAAGGAGAATTGAAATTTATGAGACCATATTTTTGATTGGCTTACGACGACAGTAACAGCTGTGACTGGAGGCCTTTGCCCCCTGACAAAACATAACAGCTCTGTGGAGAAAAAATAAGCATCCTCCTAACCCCACCTCTCTAAGCGTATTATTTGGCCCTGACCATAATAACCTATGTCTCTTGACTTGCTGACTTGGAACTATTGCAATAACTGTCCCTTGCAAAGTGTGCAGCTCTGGAGAAGAACTGTGTGTGTGTGTGTGTGTGAGAGAGAGAGAGGGAGAGAGAGAGAGAGGGAAAGAGAATGTGTGTATGTTTCTCTGTGTGTATGTGTGAGAGAGAGAGAGAGAAAGAGAGAGAGAGAGAGAGAGAGAATATGTGTGTGTGTGTACGTGTGTGTCTAAGAGCTCTACATTCTGATTACACGCTGTGGAACCCCATAGACCTTAAAGTAACACAATGTTGGACTTACCATTACCTAAGGGGGTGCTCAGTTTATCTGTAAGGGATGAAAGCGGTCATGTTCTTACCAAAGGCATAAACATTACACCTGGTAATATCAAACGTTAGTCCAACTGGTATTAAAATGGAAGACATCGTTTTTTGGAAAAAGAACCACATTGTATTGCTTTAAGGACTTTAAGTGTCCAGGCTCTGCGGTCTGTCATCTCCAGCCTCGGTCAGTCACAGCAGAGTTCAAGGCGGAGGTTGTGGCTCTCTCCCCTCCTGTCCGGATGCTCTTGCTCGTTGGGGGGGCGATTGCTGTGTAATTTACTCCACTGAGTTACGGCCTGATCAGCGCAGTGAAGGCCAGAGTATGCTTTATAACACTCCCCACTTCTCATCTTCCTCCTCCTCCTCCTCCTCCTCTTCTCCCCATCATTGCATCTCCTGTTTGTTTTGGCCTGGTTATGGTGTGATGCCAATAGGTTGTATTAATGATGAAACAAATGATTTATCAACCCACGCTGCCTAAGCCCCAGCCGCCTCCCACCCCTAATATGAACACCTCCTTCTCTACAGCACCCTAGCCACGCTTCCTGGAAAGAGGTTACCTCTGAGGAAATGACATCACCATGACTCCCTCCAATAGATCTGTCAGCCAATGAGATGGACTGTGGAATTAGGCCTGGGCAACACAACTAAATTTGCTAGGTCGGGCAGTTCACTCCAACCTGTACAAATCCTTTAGCCTCTGTTATATAGAGGGAATTACATTACATACAGGTCATAGTTACATACAGGTGAAGCTTACATGGCATCTATCATGATATTGTACATGCCCATCAAATAAGAGTGATGGTTCAAAGTCTTATGTTAGACAAATCCTTATTTTATTTAGTGGTATCCAACAACAGAATTGGCTACATCTGTGTTATGTTTTCACTATTATTGTTTTCTCTATCTAATAAAAATATAATACGCACATTTGTGTTATTTTCTGCTGTCTTGACGCGCTGATGGATTTACTGAGTTGCCTTGGCGGTCCAGGAGATGGCCCTGATTTCCCCCTCACTAACCCGTTTAGGAAGGTGTGGCTGCCTGTCTCCATGTGTCTGTTCTGTTGTTCATCACAGAGAGGCTGATTGAAGTTGGGCGGCCATCGCCCACACCGGCGCACCCATACCCGCTGTAGAAACCCATCGCCGTGCCTCGCCGCGTTACGCTTTTAAAATTTTCCCTGAGACGCACTCCACCACTTCCCTCAAAGCCATCGTGCCCAATTTCACAAGCCTTTCATCACCCTAAATACGGCTAATGGCTCTGAAGGAAGAGCGACTCCGCTCTGCGAGCAATAACCTCGACTTTGTGTCGGAAAATCTTTGATGCTCTCCATCTCTCGCAAATGTATTTACAAATACCTCAGTGGAAGGCCAATGCGAGTTTAATATTTAATCATGCTGAAGGCAGCTCGGCAATAACCAACGCGCTTGATCAATGGCATGGCTGGACGGCCCTGCTTCAATGTCAGCTGTGTCGGATGTAGCCATAACCTGACTTCAGGTTCAGCCCCCCACCCACTTTACCCTCGCTTGTGCTGCCATTTTGGGATTGGGTGTTTCATTGAGGTTTAATGCTGTTCCATTGTACAAGTCATTTGTGGTTACCATAAAGCTGTGTTTGTGTGTGTGTGTGTGTGTGTGTGTGTGTGTGTGTGTGTGTGAGAGAGAGAGAGAGAGTATTCCATTGTGTGTATTTGTGTGTGTGTGTGTGTGTGTGTGTGTGTGTGTGTGTGTGTGTGAAAGTAAGTATTCCAATGTGTGTGTGTGTGTTACTCTGGTCTGTGTGTTCATTATTCATTATGTGCATTGTGTTCCCCTTCATAGATATTTCACACCATATTACCAACCTGCTCAAGTATTTACATCAGCATGGCTCCATTCTCCATTCTGACTAAAAGCTTTAAAAGCTTTTTCACCACTTCATGAACTCCCTGGAAGTCAGGCTACTTATGAAGCGTTGGGGGTGTTGGGCTGGGGAGAGGCAATAATTAATCCACCAATACACAGCATCTGCTAGTCAACCACCGCTGATGTTCTCTTGTTGCTCTTACACTAACCCCATCATGCATTGGGTATTAAAAAACTGAGGTAGAATTTTTTTCTTTGTTTTGTTTTTAATCCAAATCAAGACATAAAACATCCATATATCCATCCATTGGATTTTTTAATATACGTAACTGGGAAAATGAGGTGTGCATTCAGATCAGATGATTTCAGTGTGATACACACACACACACACACATACACACATGTGCACAAACACAGGTGGGTGAAGGGGGGAATGAGTTTACATCCCATCGTTTAGAGCCTTATTAGAGCAAACATTATTACACAATATTAATAATATAAATATAAATATAAATAATATTTAAAGCTTCTTTTTAGTCAGTACCACATGGAATAGGTAGCGTAGGACATTTAAACATCTCTTTCTCTCTGTCACACACACACACACCCAAGCACACACACACACAAACAAGACACGCCACTCTAGAAAATCACACTGAGCATGTGTTCATGTTATGGTGGAGAAAACAAGTCAAAAAAGGGGTGCATGTACAACTGAAAGAGTGCAGGGGAAAATACCACCAACCTTCACCTGGGAAAAGCGGCATCCATCTTGATTTTGTGGAGTGACAAGGTAATACATTAAGTCTTTGTGGGTTACAGGCCCAGAGTCCACTGTCAGCTAAACTCTAGGCTAGAGTTGTGGTGCAGAGAATGACACCTATCCTATTAGGACGCGGGCTGTCAATCTGAACAAGGTGCAGCGGCATCGAGATGCAGGAGGCAGAGATGGGGATCTGGCAGCGACAGACACTGCTCCGTTCAAAGATTCAATCTTGCTTGCCGCAGCCTAGCGTGCTTCTTACTCACTCACAGGTCAGTAAGGATGGCTCTGCCAGTCTTAAGGAAGGGAAAGGCAATTGGGATGTTTTCCCAAAACAGCAATAAACAAAACATGTGCTAAGCAATGAAATCCCCATAATCCTCCTTAAATAAAGTATATTCTTTGTTATACTGCAGATAGATAGGTAGGTAGATAGATACATAAATAGACAAAAGACCATGCAACCTCTGTTGATGGCATAGGTGAAGCTGTACAATGGAACTTTTGTTTACATTTGTTTAGCAGATGTTTTTCCATTTTGTTCGAAGAAATATACATTACAAATGCTTAATGAAACACATCAGAGGACTAGCTCACTTATCCTTTAGAGATTCCAGAGACACTGTACAGTGTTTTGTTGAGGGACAGGCTCTGGGAACTGACAAGACCCACTTTGTTTCCAGTTACCAGAGCCAGGGCTGTAAACAAATAAGGATGCTGGATAGTGATGTTGACAGACCGTTACAAAAGGTTATGCATCCATTAACCACTTAAAGTTATCAACATTAAGCCGATGATAGATTCAACAATCTCCGCTGTCTAAAATTATATGGATTAAATGGCATTTAGTACATGCAATGATAGTTATAGTCAGATTAGATTATTTTTAGAAATACACAGTCCTCTTGCACAGCCAACTGTGTCTTAAAGCCAGGTGCTGGTAGGTTGCAGATTCGCAACTTCTAGATTAAAAAAGGTCACCACCACACACTGATAGATCTACATAGATCTACATAGATCTACCAGTGTGCGGTGGTGACCCTTTTTTATCCAGATTGTATTTATATTACAGATTGTAATCAGTCATTGCAATGTTTCCTAAACATGCTGTGTATGCGCTGACCATCCCTTTAGAAGATGAAATCTTAATACTCCTATATCCAGGCTTTGTAGCCCCCTAAGGTGCTACTTAGTAAATAGTTAATGAATCACATGGTACAAGAGCACGTTCCTGTAGCAGTATCATCTGCTATTGTTCTCCCTGCCGTGGCTTGTCGAGTTGAACACTAAAGGGGTTTGTTCACGCTTACATTTGCTCATCTGGCACAGAATCCTCACTCGAGGTATGCACACAAAACACTCACACACACAAGCCACATAAATGGCCAATTATAGTCACTTCAAAGAGAGACACAATGAAAAATTAATATCATTGAGTTGCGTAATGCACAATGGGATGTTACATAAGTGGCCCTTATAAAACATGTGTGTGAGAGTGTGTGTGTCTGTGAGTGTTGGTTGGGGATGGCCCACAAAAGTAATGAGGGTATTGTTTTGGGGTCCAAATCACATGAGCCAAAACAAAAGAGAGCATAAAAACAGAAGAATGCAAGGATGGAAGATTCTCTCCAAGGACCCTTACTCCCTCTAATGTCAAGGTTTCATTCTCCCTCTCTCTCTCTTCCTCTCTGTCTTTCTCTGTCTCTTCTTCTCTCTCTGTTTCTCCCAAAAGAAAATTCCCCTATGGCTGCCCATCTGGTGTTTGACCTTGAATCTTCAGTAGAGGCAGTACGTCCATCAGCCAGAACCCAACAAACTGCCCGGAACTCCGCAGTGCATCTTATTTCAGACCAAGGCCATTCTATCACACTCACACTCTATGTACTCGGAAGAAAAAAAACACACAAATCTTTGTGACAGTGTGCATCAATGATGGTTCATTTAAAAAAAAAATTCATGGCAGCTGGGAGTTTCTGCCACGAATGAGGATGGAAATAGCATCACTGCCCAGATGAGCAGCCGTGTCCCTGTGATATAATTTAACACAGCTTCTAGACGCAGCATCGATTTAGTAAATGCACACTCTGAAATTGCAGAATTGAGTGGGCCAAATGAGTGGCTTTAATATATCACCGCGAAGTAAAGTCCTGATGTGGATAAACCGCTGCTGTCATGATAAAGACTTGGCATTAAGAGCATTACCATCCCTTTTGCGATGTCGTTTCTGATCAGCCACATTGGCGATACTGATGAGTTCTAACGCCCTGACCGAAGAAATTCGATGGCACAAAATGGATTCTGGGTAATCTCTATGCATGACTGTAATTACTTCACTCTGTGACATCCATTCTGTGTATGGGGTGCTCATGATCTGTAGGTTTCTTCATTTTTTTTTCCTAGCTTACAGAATCAAGGAGTTCCTCATCTTGAGCATCAAAGGCGGTGTTCTTGAGAAAGGAGAGATGTGGTTATTTGGATCAGACTGAATGAATGGATCAAGTACTCAGGTTGAACGGCAGCAGATGGGTGAGAAGGTTTCCCATATTTGTGAGTGCTGTCATTATCTGGTTTCCTGGGGAAACCTAGTCATGTCCATACCTAGGAGAACAAGATATATTTTTTTGACTCAAACCTTTTTGATGAAACATTAATATTCATTGCCTTCATTTTGACTAGACACTATTTCTCCAAATATATTTTTCCATGATGTACATGAACTCATTTCCATACATTTTAACTCAAGCATAATTTATACGCTGTGTGCAAATAAACCCTCTGCTTTTTTATTAGTTACATTAGATAACCTTAAATCAAGAGAAAGTACATTTCCACCCAATATTTGTGAAAATATTTTTTAACATTTAATCGAATTACATGGGTTAAGCATCAAGGTTACTCAGAAACATAAAACAAACTAGAACTAGAACTAGAACAAACTAGTTGTAACCTTCACACATGTTTACAAACAACTCAAAATAAAACCACCAAATTCTAAAACACAAAAGTTGAGCACAAACACACTGCAAAAAGTGAATTAAAACAAACAGAAGACCTCTCTCGGAGCCTAGGTTAGGCAATGGGAAGCATTGTTCGATCACAAAGACTTACGTGCATGGGACTGCATTCAATCAGACCTGACATTAATCATGTATTGTGTGATGCCGCTGTTGTTGGCGAGGGTGCTGGAGATGTTCTCTGGTGTGTGCACACAGTGCTCGATCATCTAACCCTGAGGGATGAACTTCTACTTTGTTCAATTGCTGACAGACGCTGCAATCCGTCATGGCAGGCAGCAAAAGCACAGGGACCCCAAGAGAGCGAGAGTGATGCCACGAATCGTGTTTCCAAAAACCACATCCATGCCAGGTGTCCAAGTGAGCTCTCAGAAGCACAGAGGAAAGTACAGAGGGAACTTTTTTCACCTTCCTGGACATTGACAAGGGTTCTTTTCAGGAAAATTCTACATAAAGTTTTGTTGTACACCTAGTGTGACATCTCTCTGTCCATTACCAGTTAAAAACAATGTTCTTATGCATGTACAAAGTTAATAAAAAATTCCATTGAACTTGCAAAAGTAAAATGACATAATTGCAGAGTAGATGCCCTAATGTAACGTCTGCAGCTATTATGTGGCTGAACCAATGGTATAACACAATACTGAGGTAAATTACATGCCACTCTATGTCAAGTACTCTTACCTCATTGAAATGCTAAAATTACTCATAAATATGAATATGAATATGAATGTGAAAAAATGTACACACTTACATTTTTACATTTAGGCTATAGTTGACAGTACCATAAACTAGTGATTATTGTTGATAGTCATTATATATATATATATATATATATAATCTTAAAAATAGGCAAGAATAATCTTTATCAAACTGAAATGCACAGATGTGCAACATCTGTACATACACATGTGCTGTCAGTGGATATTGCCAGCCCTATATCCAATGATAGCATCACTGTAACATGGAAAGAAGTCAACATCATTATTTGGATTCATTAACTGTTAGGCACATCTGGAAAATAAGTATAGCAGATGTGTATGGTCTTACCACATCACCACATTATTGCTTCCCCAAGGTCTAACAAAACAATGTGCAAGACAGTAGACCTGGTGTAGAGGGGGTGTTCACTAGTGCTTTGGGAGAAGTGAGGTGATACAGGTCTGAGTAAAGACAAGGGAGGAGTGTTGAGGCCCGAGAGAAAATCCCACAAGTGACAGCCACTAATCCCACGTTGAGAGAGCAAGTCAGAGAACCTGTTTCATCTTCAGACATAGGATTACAGGGAAGGAGGGAAAGAAAAAGGCAGAAAGAGAAAGAAAGATAAAGAGAGAGAGAGAGATGGAGGGAGGGTGAGAGAGAAGGAGTTGGCGTTAACCTTTACTTCAGTTACGCATGAAACATGCAGAAACTTTTCTAAGTCTAAAGCAGTGGTATGTTTCGTGCTCGGCATTCATTTGGAGGTTTAGAGACAGACATCGAGATAGCTGCTCTGATTTGTGATGATAGCAGAATGACTGCTTCAACAGAGCGGATAAGGGTAAAAGAAAAAAAATACTGTAAAAGCCATATCTCTCCCTCTCTCTTTCTCTCTCTCTCTGTGTGTGTGTGTGTCTGTGTGTATGTGTGTGTGTTTGTTTGTGTGGTTTCTGGGGGTCCTCCACCAATATGTCTGTTGTGTTTGTGTATGATAGCCTAATGTTAGCCCTATGACATGACTGTGAAATATTATTGAATGAATGTACACACCCTATGCGATACCTATACAAAAGCATCAGTCAGTCTGACAGGGTCCAGAGGGAGTTCAGAAAGACAGGTAGAAACATAGAGAGATAGAAAAAGAGAGCAAAGAGAGAGAGAGAGAGAGAGAGAGAGACAGAGGAATGAGACAGTTAGACAGGTAGGCTTCAGTGGGAAACGCACTTTGCAAATCCCTCAGCTTAGGACCGCATCAACCCAGGGCCCCCTCCAGAGATCCTCCCATTCCAATTATGAAGAAATATGAACGAGAGAAAAAAAAGACTGTCACTTTTTTTCTTTTCTATTACTTCTTCTCATCCCCCCCTCTCTTTCCCTCTTCCTCTGTTACTCAAGTCTACCTCTAGCCACTCACATCAGCACCACCACCCCACCCCCAACCCCAACCTCCTCCTCCTTCTCCTTCTCCACCTCCCTACTCTGAAATCTTCATTTTAATTAATCTCTGGCAAAAAATCGTGAGCCTCCACTGGAGCGACACACACACACACACACACACACACACACACACACACACACACACACTCACGCAGCCCCCAAGAGTAGATCCAATTTTCTGTCTCAATAGGCATTAAATTAGCAAGAACATTTTGCCACTGTCACCACCCTAAAATGTGCTTAACAAATGAAATACATTTGCTTACATGACATAAATGTGTGCTAACAAATGACTGGCCTCTCGTCTCTTGTGGTGGTACAGATAGCAGCAGGTGAAATCCCAGTTCAGCTCTGTCATGGTTAAGGTGAGACTAGAACATAAAAGCTATGATGCTAGTCAAAGAGACACAGAAAGGCTTAACCCTCCTGTTGATGACCAGGACACCAAAATTGAGATAACCTGAGATAATACATACATTATCAATGATAATCATTACATTTTGTGATAGACCTCTGTATCAACTTGCTCTCTTGAATATTAAAGCTGTTATATTATGCTAATTAAGTCCTAAAGGCCTCACTAAACTAAGCCTATATGTAATTTAGTGAGGAAGATATATTTTATTGGAAGTAGGTTGTTGGTGGAGGCTGTCACCGGAATCAAAAATAGGGAGTGAGAGGTATGTTTATGTTTGTGTAAGTGAACACAAAAACACTTACACTGTCCATCTATGTGCCTGAAAATAATTTACATTTACTGTGGTCTCACCAGTAAATTTGCTGTCTGAACCTGTTTGACCAGAACAACACAGGTGTAACAAAGTTCAGTAAAACAGCAAAAATGTTGTGTTATGTGTTCACATTGCTTGTATGAGCAAAGTCATGGAACCCCATGACCATCCATTTAGACTGAGTACATTTTTGAGAGGGAAAAAAATGTGATTTCGGTCAAATTTGACCAGAACACAACAGGAGGCCTAAGTAGACCTATCTACTACATTAGTGTGTGTGTGTATGTGTGTGTGTGTATATGAGAGAACACCCCTCCTAGTATGACCTCAGCAAGATCTTTCAAACTCCTTGAGCACGTTGAAATGATTGAGAGATCATACAATTTTTAAAAAGCAGTATATGGCTCTTCTGTATCCTTCTCAGTGATGTGCTCTGTTGCTTCTGGGGAGAGCAGACTCTCTGTGACAGCAGACTTAAGTCCACTCATGTCAAGCGGAGCTGATCTGTTAATGATCTAACAGTCATGTGGGACGCCTTTGATGGCTTTTTTGCTTGACTGAGAGCAGGATCCAACAAGTCAGAGAGCTGGGTGGCCCTCTCGAGGCTACGACCATAAATAAATATATAAATAAAAATTATATTTTAGATGCGGGTAATTGCCTTGTGTAATGAAAGGTCGTTATTTCATTAGCCACCTCTTTGTCCTCTCATGAATCCTTCATTAACTGCACCTAGGTGATCCTTGCACCAGGGGTGAAGAGATATTTTCTTCCTTCTTTTTTATTTCACTTGTCAAAGCCTGACAGAATGACTTCCATCACCTTGGATATTCTCTGTTCTCATTTCAGTCTGATGGGAAGAAAGGAAATAACATTGTCGCGTGAAGTTTTTTTTTTTTTTCTTTTTTTATGGTAGGAACAAAAGTGACCTGTTCACTTTAAATTCATTACGCGTGCGACTGCACGAGTGTATCCACTGAAGCCAACAGGAGCGTCTCGTAGGCATAACTGTCTGAACATCAATGACATCATCACTTATGGATGCAAGGTACCGTGCTGGAAAGGAATATTGAAAAAGGGGAAGAAGAAGAAGAAGAAATTTACATGATTTCCTATGGAAACTCTATGGAATTAGACAGGGCTGCTGCTAGCTTTTTGGATACCCTAAGTGGAACTATTTTGTGGTACATACCCCCTGTTCCCCCAATGAATGTTAAACTGCTACCTTATTATGACAATGCAAATGAACAATGAAGTATTAAGTAGAAATGATGTTAAGTTACAGGCTTACTCTGTATGTGTTTTGCATATGTGTTTGTGCACTGTCATTTTCAGACATGACATGGTACATTTAGCCATGAACAGTGGATGCATACAGTGGAACAAAAGGATGTATTATGAGTAATGCATTATAGCCTGTGGAACTGCTTCTTAAGTGTAGGACTGCTACAGATCATGCCAATATTTACCATCACATATTTTGAGAAATGACAAATCAGATGAGACGATGCTTAGAGTACCTCTGAAACAAATGAGACAGATGTGTAGACTAACCTATCAGTAGATGTGTAAAATTCATTCTAGTATGTTCATTCATTCAAGACTGTTTAAATGCTTCCTAACTTCATTTCTGATATCCTACTGACCGGGTATATAACATTAAATGTTGCTTATTAAATCACTGGCTTTCTATCAGTAGGGTAGTTAAACTTGCCTGTCTGAAAGTGGTACAATTTGCACACCCTCAAGCAGTCCATTTTCCTTGTGTGTTTTCTGTCCATTTCCCCTGACTAATGCCCTGCACAGCTGCATCGTTGCCATATGAACCCAAGGCCAATCATTTGAATACATTTTATGCAGTCACTCCAGACCTCGTTGTAGGCTTGGTGCAATGTGCATATTAATAAAAAAGTAGAGAAACATGAGCAGCCTAATGTAACAAATTGTTGGTGCAATTGTAAATACTCTCAGAGAGAAGTAGTTTACATGAAAGCAACTCCTATTAATTACTGTGCATTGATGCCAGTAAACGAAATAAAGTGTGTGCATCAAAAAGGCACCAATCAGTGGCAAAGGGGGATGGCACAGGTTTGAAATAAAAAGTGAAGTTGTTAGTATCAGTGCCTGCAAACATAAAAACTTGCTGTCAGAATAATAATAAATAAATCAATGCTGTCAAATATGTTGTTTGAAGTTTATAATCCATGCATAATGTGATTGGTTGGATAAATGATTACCAAGCCAAGGCAGAGTTTAACTTCATGTTTCACTTTATGAAGTGAAATGATGGCAAGCTTGTGGTTATTTAATTTTATTAGCACAGCATTTCTTTGTGTTATTTGATTGCATTGGCACAGCATTTGCTAAAAAATTCTCTTTATAATGAGGGAGAGGAAATGAATGATTGAGTGAATGAGAGACTGACAAACATGTGACTGTTTTGACTGAATGAATTGGCTGATGACTATCATCACTAGGCCCCTCTCTCCTCCAAAAGGCAGCATCACATCACATCACATCTCTCTCTCTCTCTCTCTCTCTCTCTCTCTCTCGCAATCGCCTCCACTCTGCACTTGAAACCAGGTCAGGTAAATCACAGCCCCCCCAACCCACACCTCCACACCATCTCCCCTCAACACCATCACCCCCCAAGTCCATTCCTTTGATCAGCCCTCTCTCCGAAATCCCTTTGTTCCAGCCACACCATTTCAGGGCTGCAGTCCCACTGAAGACGCAGCATGAAGAAGGGAAACCTCACAGGGGTGATGGCCTAACAATCGCATCTTTGATTTTTGGAGCAGACATTAGGCCACTCAACATGAGTCGAATACCCTGCAACAGAAAACTCTCTTTGGTTCTGTTTTTTTTTTTATTTATCTATTTACTTATTTTCGTGAGATGGGTATAGATATTCAAGGATTTCTCTCTTTGGAGGGGATGAGATAAAGATGAAAATAGTTGGGCCGTGACACTAAAAACAGGTCAATATCACATATCACACAAAATCCATGTGCTGCTTGTTGCCGAAAAAGGTTGCCCCATTGATTCATTTCTCCAGTGAGCTTTATGTTTTTTCACAGAATGAAGTCAAATCTATAGGGGCATTTAGGCTAAGCTACACAAAATGTGCAGGTGGGGAAACCTTTTATTAGATACCGGAAACAATGAATAGAACAACAGAAATACCTCTAGTGTTAGGACTGAATATGCAAATGCAAATGCAGACACATTATTTTGCATATCGACAGCTTATTTTTTTCTTTCCCGCCAATAGATGCTTTGCATTGTCCTCTGGGGAATAACCACTGTGACTAAGTGTTGAGAGAAAAGAGACACAGAAGCAAGCCATACACATGCAGTATGGAGCCTCTTTTGTGTACCCAGCCAGTGGTAAACAAGCCATTTTGTCACAGCTTGGGACAAGAGCAGCCTGTGTTGTGACAGCGTTGTCCTACCAGTGGCATCGCACATGAGCACCAATGCGAGAAAACACAGAGACCAGTCTCAGCTCCTGTGAACTTGCTGGCAATGCCATGGAACAGCCTCGACAGTTCATCAGTTTTTTTAGTAATGCCACGCTTGTTCATTTTTTTTATTTAAAAAAAATGATATATTTTTCCAACCTTGTTTATATTTAGTTTGACAGGGGCCCTGGTTGAACCTGGGAACCTGGATTCTGTATGACACAGGAAACATGGGCTTTTTATAGGTGCTTACATCGCCCGAAGGGCTTCTGCTATGCCCTCTCTGACTCCAAGCACTGCAGGCTAGTGCCTTGTTTGCGTGGCCTATGTATAGCAAACCTCCCGGTTACATTCCCAAAGCCTGAGACTGGCAGTCTCCGTATGCTCCCTAAATGAGTGCATTGCTGCAGGTTATGCCTTCCCCTCCCTCCCTTCCTCTCTCTCTTTTTCCATCCTCTCTCTCTTTCTCTTGCTCCATCTATCTCTTTGAATGTGTCAGCAGTGACTTGTTTGCCACATCCCAGTTTAATTGGCTCAAGCTCCAGGCAACGTAGTCACCGGCGCCGCCGTTTCATCATACAATTTGGAGACTGCGGTAACACTCGGCTCACTCAGCGCTAATTGCTGCGCCTGCCGCGGGTGATCAGGCTCACGGCGACGAGCGCCCGCCCTCCCCGTTAACACTAATGCCATCTACCTAAAATTCCCCACCACCACACACGCACACGCATACACACACACACACACACACGCACAAACCACGCTTTCGTGTGATGTAATGCGATGGGACGCAAGTGCGCCAAGACTTCCACCTGAAGACAGAATGGATTTGCTTTCTGCTACTTCCCCTCCTAGCATCTAGCTGCTGCTGTTGTTGCTGCTTTGCTGTGTTCTGTCGAAGCGCTTCTGAGAAACTTGTGACAGTTAAAAAGCAATCAGGACACGGCAGTGAGCCACAGCAGTATATCTCTTTTTTATTGCTAATGCCAGGTCATGGAAATGGACCGCGGGCTTAAAATATTGCTATGTAAATCACCTGAAGTGCTTGCGTATTGGAGAGAAGCAGATTTAAGGTGCTGGCGGAATTGCTAAGTGGACAGTAACCCGATAGCTGTGGGGGTTTGGCAAAGGGGAGGGGTGGTTTGCATGAGGGGTAGTTTAGACTGACAGTTTATCTGCCGGACTGATGGGTCTACACCAGTCGTTCTGGAAGTTTCCATGACACAACCAAGGAGGTGGGAAAGGGTCAGGGAAAAAGTCTAACATTTTTTTTTCGATTGTTTTATGCTTGGCATACCTTGCCGCAGACTTTTCCAGAACCATCTTCCCACTCCACGTAAAGTGTGGAACATATGTAAAGCTCAGCCTGCTGTCAGGCTGGGTGGTAGACCGGGCTCTCAGCGGGATTATTTTCACTCTGACATCGACTGTAATGGAGAAGATCAAACAGACATCCCCAGTTTTCTCCTAGTCATGCTTGCTGTCCTCAAACAGCATCCTCAAATGAGTACAGTAACACAACACTTTTTAATTCCTTTGACCTTCTGAGGAATCATGGTAGAGCCTGTCAAAGTCAAGCAAGCTTTACTTGTATAACAATCTATCTATCTATCTATCTATCTATCTATCTATCTATCTATCTATCTATCCAAGCAACTTTTAAATGATAAAACACTCTAAACCTAGTTAACTGAATTTATCAGACAGTGGTAAATGAGGCCAGCATGTTAAATGTAAGCACAGTAGCCTGAGAGGA
Source organism: Tenualosa thibaudeaui (assembly GCA_027481765.1). NCBI lineage: Eukaryota > Metazoa > Chordata > Actinopteri > Clupeiformes > Clupeidae > Tenualosa > Tenualosa thibaudeaui. The sequence continues at coordinate 5,622,713 of JAIFZK010000136.1, read as the reverse complement.
GGGTGTTGCCTTCCCTTTAACACTGTCTGTGTATGTGCTAAGAGTGGCCTCTTCTGGCCATACAGTGCTCCTTCATCCTTCTGGGTGCTGCTGCAGGATGTCCCTGCTTTTTATTATCTTTCTTTCTTTCTTTCTTTCTTTCTTTCTTTCTTTCAGTTCTCATTCTTTCTTTCTTTTACTTCTCTTTATTCATCATTTAATCTTTCAGTACTTTTTTACCTTTATTTGTTCTTTCTTTAATGATGTAAACTGTAAAGTGTGCTGTATATAATAGGCCATACAAGGAGTTCTGAAAACCACAGAGAAAAATCTTGAGCAGATCAAGTATAAGACTTATATTCTTGTAAATGGAGACTATAGCTACTACAAATGGATTGCACACACACACACATACACAAATACTGATAAAACAGAAAAAGACTTCACAATAAAAAAGGAAAGGAACAAAACCATAGACTAATAACAGACTAATAAAAAAACATACTGTATATCAGGAAATCCAGTCATCATATTTTTCAGTATTCATAGACATGGTCCCAACACAACCAGAAAAACACACAAAGAAAACTTACCACACTGCTATTTCATATCAAATCTTAACCAAAATGCCAATCTTGGCATGCATGAGATGCAAAAACACGTGCTGCCTACATTCCAAAATTTTCTCATGAGACTGAACAAATTTCGGTACGCAAAACCACAGCACAATAATGCTCATATTGTTCAGACATAAAGCCCTTGGCAAGCATCAGGAGCGCTGGAGGGGATGATGTGGGTGATGTTGGTCGGAGGGCATAATCTGGGAAATATTAACAGCCAAACAACGCCCGCTTTGTCCAAATACAGCCACTTAGGCCTCCCCGAATTTCTCCGATGGTGATAATCATATTTTGTAGTCACAAGCTGGACCAGCAGGGTTTCATGGATAAGAAATGTTAGATTAGCACGGTGTGTGAGTGTGTGCGTGTGTGTGTTTTATGAAGATTTGCCTGAGCAGCTAATTCAGCTGCTGACACAGATGGCTGCTTCATGGTGTATGAAAAGTTGGCTTTTAATTGTTTATTTATTTACTTGTTTATGTATGCCTCATTAGGGGTAAAGCGGACAAAAAATTTAAAGTGTTGACAGGTGATTTTCCCATGCTATCAATGAACATCAAAGAAACAACAACTTGCAAACAACAAACAACAACATCCTGCTTGACGACACAGCACATATGGCATCATATATATTCCTATCCTCTCCTTTTTGATGATATATTTATAAATATTACCATTTTTGCAAAGCCGCTTTTTTCAAGTGGAAAGAAACCGTTTAGCAGGTTGCATAGAGGGTGGCAGATAAGAAGGGGATACTTGAGCAATAATGGAGGTGTTTAAACAGATTTGGCAGATCACACTGCCTCACTTTCACAAGTGAAGGTGTAATCTGAAGAGGGAGGTAAGGCTGAAATGAAGTGCAAAACAGAGATCTCCATTTTTGCATGTTTCTGGCCACACCCTTGATTATTTTTTTTTCACTCACATAACTAATGACCTAGTGCTCCACACAGTGTAAACCTTCATGAGTTTATACATTGTTCACACTTTAGATTGACGATCAAGCGACTGACTCACAATATGATGTCCTCCCATGTGATTTGCTACCCCAGTGATGATATCACAGCCATGGGGCTGGGTTTGTGAGGGGGTGAGGGGTTACAATCCTTTTCTGTGTGTGGTTAGAGGAAAAGAAGTGCTTTCTCCTGGTGCGTGTGTAAGGTTGTGTGTGGAAATGACTTAGGGGGGGGGTGAGGTTATGGGTGGGCACACAGTCATGTGAAACATGGCAGTAGTGGACCCCTAAGGGTGTGGAAGTCTGAAAGATCAATGCTTTTTCAAGGAAAAAACAGCATTCCACAAGGACAGTGTGTGTGTGTGTGTGTGTGTGTGTGTGTGCGTCTGTGTGCGTGTGTGTGTGAGAGAGAGAGAGAGAGAGACTGAAGCTATGGATCACATATAAATCTGTGAGTGTTTTCACATTGTTCATAAGCAACAATGGTCTCAGGAAATAGACAAAAAATAGCAAAAGATGTTCATAAGAGAGACTTACAGACATACAACTGAGGCTTACAATGCTTTTGGACATCTTAGCCCTGTTGAAGAACAGAGGATGTGGAGTTTTCAGATAGAGCATCTTCAAAAAGAATCAACCACTTTTCACATAATACTGTTATTATGATCATAATACTGTTATTACTGGTACTGTCTTCAAAACCAGACATCACCATTGACAACTGATCAAAAACGACTGACAAACATGGTACCCAGATAATATGGAAAATGGAGACTCTGACATTGCAGATGTGTGTCTGGTTCACCTGGCACTGGACTGACCCCTGACCCCTTTAATTGGAATTAGATGAAATGGGTATGATTGGACGAGCTAAAAACAGACCAAAATGTCCAGTATATTTCTTCTGTCCTCATTCTCCGACAGCCCTCTGCATGGTTTGATGGATTCTCTGGTCAGTGAGTGGTAATATCAACCAATCAGAACAATAAACTGGGCAGGCCAGAAGTCTCTGTTCACTGATTGCTCAGCCAACAAAATGTCGGAGGAAACTTAAGCTAATGGAGAGATCCCCGACTGTGTTGTAGTGAAATGTGATATTGAGCGGAAGCACTAGGTGGCGCTAGCCTGGCTACTGAAACCCACGGTTTGAAACATTTTCCTGAAAGGTACTTAACTCTCATACAGACTTTACAAACTACTACTTTTTCAATTTCCAGGATCTGTGTGGGGAGACACACAAGGTGATGATGCAAAAGGGAGTGGGAGTCATGTGATCTTCTGTCTGGTGGTGTCTTAATGGAGCCCAGTGTAGGCCTCTCTCACCACAGGCTAAGATTACACTTAAGCTAACAGTCACATCTTCTCACATGATACTCCACTCGTAAGGTTTACACCATCACAGGGAGGGAGAAAGAGACCGATGGGATGAGATGAAGAAGGGGGGTGAAAAGTTGATTAGTGAAAAGAGGGGAATGGAAGTGTGTGTGTGTGTGTATGTGTGTGTCTTTCTGTGTGGATGTAAGTGTGTTTGAGTGTGTGTGTAGAAAGGAGGATAAGTAGTTAGTAGTTAATGCCCATGTGAAGACTCTGAGGTTATGTAAATATTGAGCTCTCTTTCAACTGAGTGAGCATTTCAGGAAGCATGTGGGGTACTCTAGCAGTCTGCCAGATTATAAAGGAGAAGGACCTTCTCACTCTCTCTGTCTCTCTCATACACACACTCACACACACATACAGAGTTTCTCTCTCACTCTTAAATACTGTAATAGACTTGTAAGACTGAGAGGAACATTCCCTGAATACTCAACACCATGACTCCAAGGGAAAGTCTTATCCAGCTCATGTGAGAAGCACACGTGTGGACATTCCTTTTCAATTAATTTCTTTCTCCCTCTCCCCCACCCTTTCAAAACATGATTTCATAACCAGGTTTCACGATTCAGTTTTCAGTTTTCACAGGTTAAACATACAGACACCCATTCAGTCTGTATCTTATTACACTGTAATATAGCTTCATGCTTTTGTATTCACAAGAGAAGTGTCTCAATTGTGAAGATGTTGCTGCCAGCCCCCATATGGAGTACACCTCCAACCAGTGGCTGCTCACATAAAAAATGATATTGTATTTATTTTTTATAAACATTTTATATTTTCTAACTGCCTCGCCATAGTGGTGGAGTCTGAACCACACGTATCTAATATGCAGGCCGAAGTGACAGTGGTAAAAAACGTGGGCGTCATGTTTACGCTTCGGGGTCTGACTAAGATGACCACTTGGTGAACTACAGTGAGATCGGCAAAAACACAACTTCAAGACATCATCACTTGCCACTGGTCTGATTAGATTTACTGCACAGTATTGCATTAATGTTGCATCAACTATCCGGGATGTTACTAGTGTTTGTTTTGTGTTTTATCATAGTTTATCAAAGGATGTCTTGCGCAGAGTGCATCCTTCATACTGTCAGCCTTGGTCCAAACCAAGGCAGTGAACCAAAAAGTGTTTTATTATTTAGAAAGTAAGCAAACAGGGAATGTCGTTTACATCAGCTGCATAATTGATGCCACAGTGTTGATCCCACTGGCACTGTTGGGGTACCAGAGACCTCTTGGGGGAGTATATTCTTTAGGCAGTTTTGTAAGCACTTGCCATCACCTATCATGCATATGGGTGATCTGGGTGCAGTCCAGATGGGGTGCATGACCAATTCAACACTCGCTCTGCTGTCTAGCCCAAGCCAGTTGTAATAAAACAACCCTGCCTACACACACACACACACACACTCACATGCACACACACACACACACACACACACACAGTCACTGCCTTGGATGTCCACTTTGATGTGTAACAGATACTGAAACATCATACATACACATACATACACCATTCTCTATACCTTAAAGAGGACATCACAAAGACCATTCCATCCTCTAGAAAGAAAAGAGACTAGATCCTGAAAAGCTGGATCCTGACTCGTAATCCCTTGTGACGGCAACCGACTTACAAGGCCCCTCTCAGCCAAGCATTAAGAGCCAGCAACAGTAACGTGAACTGCATGTGACCACTCAAATCTTTTTCTCTTTTGGCTAACAGCTACGGCGAACTGCACGGGATACTGAAAGTAACCCTCTAGCGATTTGTGCAAGAGGCTAACGCCCCACCAGTGTGACTAGTGCACAAACTCAGAGGGCGAAGCGCTCTGAGAGCTGGCAGCTCATTTAGTCTCTCCTCATTTCATCTCGCTGCTGTCCTCATGAAAATAAGGGGAGAAAAAAAAATAAAGACAAACTATTTACATATTTGGCTAAGGCACCTCAGGCCGGCTTTTAAACGGGTGTGAACGGTCTGCTTTCTCTTTGTACCTGGAATGTTTTTTTTTTCTCCCTCTCTCTCCCTCTTCTCTTCCCTCTCACTTTCTCTTCATCAGTGTTTTTTTCTTTCATTTTTCCACAGGGAGTTGACTTTCACCCTAGTCCCATCCGAGATGGGCTCCTTGCCTTTGAAGTGGAGACAACCATATGGCAATTCAAAGCCTGGACCTCACTCACTCAACTCTTCCAGCATACAAACACACACACACACATGCGCGCACACACACACAGTAAAAGTCTTTGCTTTTCTGACAACAGCAGCCTGGGGGTCCTGGCCTGTCTCTCTCCTTCTCTCTCTTTATCTCTCTTTCTCTCTCTTTTTCTCTTGGCAGAACAGAGCCACGTCGGCAGGGCCACTGTGGTGTTGTCTAATTAAGAGAGGAGTTTTTTTTCCCTCAGGGCATACACTGCACGTCCTAGTTATTAGAGTAAAATAATAACTTCTAATTAATTCAGCAATACATGCATTATGTGTGCTAATGTGCCTCCATGTGTGTCTGTGTGTGTGTGTGTGGGTGTGTCTGTGTGTGAGTGCATGTGTGTACATATGTGTATTTGTGTGTCTGTAAGGAAGAGAGAGGGAGAGAGAGTAATGTATTCTACAGGCATTATGTAGTTGATTAGTGAAATGCCCTCTAAATAACCTAGAGCAAATATTTGTCATGAATAAAATATGGGCACACAGTGGTTCTAAGGCAATAGGCAGTGGATGATGCATTGTCCCATGTTCTACCTTGGCAATGCTGTAAACACCCAGGTTGTTTGGTTCCTACCTGTCAGTCACCAAGTTCTTTGAGTGACACTTCCACCAACAGCTGATTTCAGATTCAGATTATCTGTGATAAATATGTGTGTATAGACAGACACGAATTATCAGGTTTCAGATTGCCAGTGTCCTGCACAGGCGCACTGTTTTAGAACAATAAGGCCTATCAGTTGCAAGAACTGGGTTCTAAGAAACACTGAATCATGGCCCAATGGAGATAATGGCAAATTACATGAAATAGTCACTACTTGGGTCACAGTCAGAAATTCCATTTCCAAACACCTAAATTGAAGGTTTCTGCATTGTGGAGAACATACAACACATACAGATAATAGAGTTTATCAAAACAAGCACAATAACAACATTGATTCCTACAGAGGGCAATTAGTGTATGTAATAATCTTATCTCATAATCATAACCATTTCTCATTATAAAGAAAAACCTGGAGCCAACATCAAAATCGTTCTAATTCCAGTTTTCTTAGGAATGAACACTGATGCTCAGTCTGATATGAACGGTCTTCATAACATTAATGGCTCCCTCACCCACTGTAAAAGGCCACGTGATTATGAGTTCTTAAATGTCAGAGCCATAAATTGTCAACTTCACCTGCTGCTGTGGTTTGAGCTGAGATGGCCGTGATCCAGCAAAATGTGAGTTTAATCTGTGTGTAATTAGGTCAGTCATTCTCCACTTAAATCCTGGGCAGAGGTCTGTCACGCCTAAATGCTATGCCAGTTGTTTCCCTTCACAGCCATACACAGCCAACGGTACAATTTTCTTTAGAAATAAAGACTTTGTTTTTTTTGTTTATGCTAAAACCATATTCATTTCTATATCATTCATTAATTAAAAAAAAAACATATAAAGAATGAGTGGGTGATGCATCAGCTGTTCAAAAGCAATCTCCTTGTTAGTGTTGTTTCTCCGCAGTCAATCATCACTTAAGTATATCCCATAATTATCTTAATATTCACTTAGTCCTTAGCACTTATCCACTTATACAGCTGCCATTACAAGAAAATAACAACTGAAAAATGTTTTCTTCTCAGTTCAAGATAGATAGACGGATACTTTAATGATCCAAAAAGAAATTTAGACAATCCATAGCTTGTAAGACACAATCTTTTACATTCATCACACACAAAGACAGGGAACAAGGAACAACACAAATGGAATGGACATTCATGGTGAATGTCTGTTCTGCATTCAGTCACTGTATAGGTGGGTAGATATGTCCATAAGCCTTAGGGATGAGGCTGTCATCGGCTGTATTCACATGCGTAGTGCAAAGAATTTGAGAGAAATTACATTTTATATTGCATATGTTTATTGAACCCATGGGTGTTACAGAGAGCAGACAGTCCACAGGGTAAGCTGCTCTTTGACTGGTGTAATGTTGGGGAGGTTTGGTGGACGTGAGCAGTTGAGCTGGGTCAACAATAAAGCTCAGCTGACTGACTAGGGGGGAGTTGTAGTGGGGCGGGGCAGGAGACAATACTTGAGGGCGCAGAGTTTGTGCTCCACCACTAGGAGGCAGGGTTGGGGTTATGGGGGGAACCTTGGGTGCTGTGGTGGGTGAAGGTAGGAGCTCTTCCTCTGGTCTCCCTTAGGTCTCTGAGTGACCTAATCTCCTGCCACAGTTGCCAATGCTTTGGGATTGGGAGGTCACATGAGCAGACACAAAAAAGTGTGAGCATTAGTGTGTGTCTCTAATATTCTTCTCCCCATAACACAAGTTTATACCTTTTCGCTTTTTCACAGACCCCCTGGCAATGTGCTGTGGACCCCTTGGGATCCTAGGACCCCAGTTTGAGAACCAATGCTCTAGAGTTGATTCTTATAAATATGTAGGCTATGCCTTTGGATGTGAGATGTAATGATAACTCAAATCTAAACTTTAGTGAGGTGTGTTGACCTTCCTGGAGAAAACACATTTTTTTACATTAGCATCTATCCGATATTTTATAAACTTTGACTGTAGTCTCCTCATTGAGGCCTGAGGGGGTAAAGTACGCATGACTGAACCTTCAGCAACCAACCTTCGCCCATTCCCCTGCAGGAAATGTGATGTAGTCACGAGGAGATCAGAAATCCAAGCAGTCATGCGCTAATCCGCTATTTAAAGCCACACGTTCGTTTGACCGTTTTTAGGATGCTTAGTGCCCTCTAAGACTTGGGGCGTTTTACTGACTACAAATAGAAAATGTTTTAGCATAGATCTTTCACTGTGAAAAGTCCCACAAATAGACACCTTACTGCTGTTTTATGGAGTTTTAGGGGAAATACATTGTACTTACCGCAGAAGACATAGAAACACCTCGGTTCACTCCGAGAGTAACTGCGAATCCGGTGTTGAACATTTTTCGTCCCTACTTAGCCTATTTTGCCATGTGGAGGTCCGGCTGTCTGGTTGTGCTGGGTGCCGTGCTAGTGAGCGCTCAGTTTCCAAGGGTATGCGTGACACCTGAGGTGCTCCGCAGCGGCCAGTGCTGCCCATCGCCAACGGCTGCGAACGACCCCTGCGGTGCAAGTTTGGGACGGGGACAGTGCGTATCGATAAACGCGGATTCACGACCACACGGACCACAGTACCCTCACGATGGCCGGGATGACAGAGAGCGCTGGCCCATCCGCTTCTTTAATCGGACGTGTCAGTGCAATGGGAATTTCACAGGCTTCGACTGTGGTCGCTGCAGACATGGGCTTACAGGTTCCAACTGTGATCAGCCAGTGGCTGTAGGTGAGACTGCATAACAAATAAACAGAAAGAAACAACTCATGAAAATGTCAGATGACACAATGAGCAACAGGTGTTTTAAAAAATTTAGCCCAGCTTGGTCAGTAAATAATGTACAAAGAGTTAATATATTACATATTTTACATGAAAACGTTGACTTGCATAGATGAATTTTACTTAGCCTAACATTTGCCTTCCAAATTTCGGTTAAGTTTTGTTTTAGTGATTTAGACCATCATCTCACAAATATGCAAACTTACCGATAAACTAAATATCAGGCTAATGCATTGATTGTGAATCACCTGCATATTGCCTTTCAAGTAGTAAAACCCCATAGTAACTGGATTATCATTTTTCCTCAGTGAGAAGAAACATCATGCAGTTAAATGCGGATGAGAGGCGAGCTTTCTTGAATGCTCTGGACCGTGCCAAGCGCACAGTACATCCGGACATAGTTATAGCGATCCGAAGATTCGCTGAGATTTTTGGACCGGATGGGAACACCATGCAGTTCGATAACGTCACTATCTATAACTATTTCGTGTGGACCCACTACTACTCTGTCAGTAAAACTTTCCTGGGCCCGGGACAAATAAGTTTCGGAGGAGTTGACTTCTCGCATGAAGGGCCTGGCTTTGTGACTTGGCATCGCTACCACCTGCTTCAGCTCGAGCGGGACATGCAGGTAAGGATGATAGTTGCTTGAAATTGTTGTCCACAAGTACTATTATGTTCGGGTCTCTCTCGAAACAGCCAACACACCCTGACGCCCTCTCCCTCTCTCTGTAGTGTAAGAGAGATGGTGTGAGTGTGTTGGCTCTATTTATTCCACTTACACACCCGATTTCATGAAATGTACAAAGTAGACTATCTGAAGTTAAAATACACGTGTGGTCGTGTTTATTAACTGTTGCTGGACACGTATTATGGTGCAGAGAATGGCTACTTACAACAATATCTACCTTGTTCTCCCCGGCAGGATATGCTGCAGAATCCGAGTTTCGCCCTGCCTTATTGGAACTTCGGTATTGGCGGGGACAGGTGCGACATTTGCACGGACGACCTGATGGGGGCGCGAAGTTCCTTCGACATGAACGCCATCAGCGCTAACTCCATCTTCTCCCAGTGGCGAGTCATTTGCGAAAGTGTGGAGGACTATGACACCCTAGGCACCATCTGCAACAGTAAGTCAAATACTTTCTCAAGGTGTTCACCGTAAATCACACATTGTATTTGCTGTATAGCCTATTTAACTTACTTCACGCAAAACCAGAAAAGTAATTTTTTTATTCTTTTGATAATGACCTATAACTTTGTGTTAAAATTAATGATAGAAGTGCCCCTTCAAATATTGAGATAATAGCCGAATTCGGGTAGTTGGACTGACACATTCTTTCTTTTATCCATATCTGGTGAAAGTTTTCTAAAAGCTTTCCCACATGGAAGCCTGTCACACAGAGACTCATTACTGAAGGATGTGAGCCAAATATGGCTCTCCAGCATTCCTGTCTTACCCCCACCCACACACACATACACATTTTAAAAGCCCAAGCCCAATGAACTCAGCAGGGACAACACCTCTTAGGAGAAAGAATAAGCCATGCCAAGTGTTGTCTACAACCCTCAGCCTTCAGTATCTCAGTACTATAGCTCTATTCCTGTGAAAACACAGAGATGGACTCCTTTTTCAGGGAACATGGTTTACCTCAAGATAGAGAAGCAATGACAAGTGTTTTTTGCATAGGCATACTGTACACCTCCTTAGTATTTCAGAGGTCTGTCTTCAACCCTGGTTTGCACACAGAGACAAACTGCATCCAGAAAAACCTCCAGTGAAAATAAGCCATGGCTCATCCTCCACCCCCCCACCCACACACACATACACATTTTAAAAAATGATAAGACTTTTTTGGACTTAACTCCAAGTCCACCATGGAGAATGGATCAGAGTTCTATTATTCTTTTCATGTCTTGTGTTTTCTCCAACACCTGCTGTGAGTTTGTGCAATTAGTTTGGAATGTGCTTAGCTTTGCTTTGCTTCCCAGCCAAGAGAAAGATACATGTCTAATATACCAACTGATAAAGCCCAGATTTGGCCCTTTATGAATCAGGACCAGTGGCAATTCGTAGTCAGGTTTAGGAAAGTTTTTTTGTTTTGCTTTTTTTTTTACACAGATTGGTATTAAGTTTGACCTTTTGAATAAGCATGCAACAAAATGCAAAATCTGATTTTAAGTATGTAACACCTCAATACCCAGATGAAATAGCAAAAAATGGTGAGAAAACACAGTTAGGCGTTGATTGGCTTCTGTGAGAATTGAAAATCGCACTCATGTTATGCCTGAGGTTATTTATTTTGAAACAGCAGGTCAGTGTAAACTATTTGCAAGGTACACAGTGAACTTAGAAAAGTAAATAAAAAATGCAACTTCCTTGAATATCAATTGTGGTTGTCTTATAGTTTGAATGGTGTGTTATTCTATTATATTGTGTTTGTTTTCAACATATGCTAAATACTGAATTATGTTTTAGGTTTAGAAGTTACCTACCTTTACTGGATATTACTGGCCTGACAAATACAGTGACAGATCTTCAGAATTTCCATTCTAGAAGACCATATGATCATAAAAGGGTTCTCACTGTCTCTCTGAATGAGACATCAGAATTTCAGAACTTTTCTTGCACCCCTCTGTAGACACTGACATCCACTTCATCAGAAAGAAGTCACAGGAATATGTTCTTATAATTGTCGATGTCAAATCTCTGTACGAGTCTGAGAACACCATGAAAATAGCCTTTACAGGTGGAATTCATTAGGGATTATGCACATCCTCAAGGGCGAGACTAGAGTTCATTGGTATTGGCTTGAGTGATAATTAGTGTGGGCCTAAACACCCCTCATTATCTCAGCTTTCTCTTCACAGCACACCCCCACCCCCCAACCTGGTAGAAACCAGATGGGGATCATGTTTCACCTAAAGGGGCAGAATAGGCCATGCTAAGACAGTTGACAGGCAATGAGAAGCAAGTGGCAATGGAGAGAAAAACAGGGGTGGGCTTGGTTGCCTAGTTGGAATTAAACCCTAGGGTTCCCCAAAGGGCACTTGAACCCATACGTGTCTAGATGTTGCTCCTCCATGCTAGGGTTTATCCCTCACTATCTCAGCACTCCTTCAGCAGACCCACAAACAAGCCCAAGCCCAAGCCCAATGAACCCTGGTTTGCACACAGAGACAAACTGCATCCAGAAGAACCTCCAGTGAAAATAAGCCATGGCTCATCCCCCCCCCCCCTCTCCCAACACTCCTCCTTTGCAGACACAGAGACAGGTCCTATCCAGAGAAACCCAGCAGGGAATGTGGCACGACCCATGGTACAGCGGCTGCCAGAGCCACAAGACATTGCCGACTGTTTGGAAGTGGACACATTCGACACACCGCCATTCTACTCAACATCCACCCAGAGCTTCCGTAACACTGTTGAGGGTGAGTGAGGGGTCTGTATGTGTGAGGTCGAGTGTGATCTCCCTCTGATGGAAGCTGGTCTTATAAAGCTGTAATATCTAAAAATTCCAGTTGGAAAATATCCCCTAAGTACACCCTAGTGAATGACTGACAGTGAATGTGTTTTCTTTTCATCTTCGGCAGGTTACAGCCACCCACAGGGTAACTACGACCCCATAGTGCGAAGCCTGCACAACCTGGCCCACCTCTTCCTAAATGGCACCGGAGGGCAGACCCACCTGTCCCCCAATGATCCCATCTTTGTGCTCCTGCACACCTACACCGACGCCATCTTTGACGAGTGGCTTCGGCGACACCCCCGTGAGTATGGCTGGCTGCAGTGTGGGCAGCTGTGGCCAACGCTGAATTAATAGCTATCATGCAATGCGCTGTACTTCTACCATAGACACTGAAGTGTTGTTGCAAGTTATATATCAGGGAACTGAGGCACGAGAGGCAAGGTGATGAAAGCTGTGATCGCACTTCCCAGTGAGAAGAAATAACACCTGTCAGTGAGAAAGTTTTACAAGTGGATAACTGTAACAGAATTGCACAGTTCCAAGATAAGAAAAAGGCATTCTGTTCTTACCAGTTCCTATCAGTTGCTACTCTCACATTACAAGTTTGTGTATCAAAAGAAAATAAATATGTCAAATTTGGTCGCGTCCTCTTTACAATGCTCATTGTAGATTTGTATAAATGTTTACAGTCCTTCTATCCCCATTCTCATTGGCAGAGTCTGCTATTTATCCTTTGGAGAACGCACCCATTGGCCACAATAGGGAGTACAACATGGTTCCTTTTTGGCCCCCAGTAACTAATGCTCAGATGTTTGTGACGGCACCTGGGAACCTTGGGTATTCTTATGAGGCTGAATGGCCTGGTATGTATCTTGTGTTTACCCTTCTGGTAAAGTAACACATATTGCAGATGGGTGAATGACTTAACATATAGGTTGACTTATCTTTTGGATGTCAGAGCAGATGCATTGTAAAACTGTATATTATTTATGAATGGAAGAAAATTCACATAATAAACACATTGATCGATAAAATAGATGGCTTGTTCTTCTCTTGCAGCTCGCCCTATCACTCTGACAGAGATTATCACCATCACCGTGGTTTCTGCCCTCATTGTTGTTGCAGTCATCTTTACCATCACAACCTGTGCCGTACGTTCCAAAGTTCACAAGATGGAGGGCAGGCAGCCGTTGCTAGGAGAGCAGTACCAGCGCTATGACGACCATGACAGACATGCAGTCAAAACACAATCAGTTGTATGAGGGTTACCACAAACCAACAAATCATTTTTTTATTATTCTTTGTTAAAAAAAGTTGTAATTGAATGAGTTTTAATGTTTCATCTGCTATAGACTCACATTAGGATGTTTCTTAGGTGCATTGTTCATTCAAATAAACACTATAAATGGTTTTCAAAATATAGCTGCTAACATTAAATTACATACAAATGTTTGTATGATGTACATTTTGTAAACATAACATTTGGGTATATACTATTTTTCCATATAAATGGAATTTGTTGATCACTAATTCAATCTGTAATTCTTTGGAAAAAAAACAATAAATCTTCCCAGAAACATACACTGTTGTTTTTTTTTGTTTGTTTGTTTGTTTCCTAAACTGTCATTTTGAAAAAGAAAAAGTAGCCTACACCAGACAGCAAAAGAATTAGCTTGTAAAGGGTCTGGCAACTCTCAATAGGCCTCAGTTTACTTTGTTTCAGCTTTAAATCTATTGGTTCTGCCCTCAGTTTCTGTTCGCTGATTGGAGATGAAAACTATTCAAAGAAAACCGAGGCATTTGGAGAGTTTCCTGATGCTGTAGTGAATTGCAATATTGAGTGGAGGTACTAGGTGGCGCTACCCTGGCAAGACTGACAAGGTAATAAACACAATAAGTAAGTAAGCTACTTGCAGTTTCATTCTGCAGCAAAGCAAAGCAGGCATCGTACAAGTGCTGTAAATCCACAAAGGGGACATAGGGGGAGCATATCCTAAGATGTAAGACCTGATGCTTTTCAAATGAACATTCATCACATCTTATTCAGAATCCAAACAAACAAAAAAGTTTTGTTGGAAGATGAGGGTGCACAGTACATCACTCTGCTCCATGGCTTTCAAGTTGCATCACCAGTGCTGTCACATCCCAAAATAAACCATACAGTCCATGAGCCAAGGACCCCATATTTCACCAAGATGAATGGGTGTGAGATGGACTCAGAGCTGTATTAAAGGGAAACGCCGGCACATTTGGACCTATATTTCAGTGCTAAAGGTCGTCAAGTACTGTCAGTTTCCAAAAATTAGACAGTGCTACCAGAGTGGAGATATTGTGGTTACAGCGAGCATACTGGTGACATCATCATCTCCTTTTTAGTATAGTGTAGCCTATATCAAGGTGAGGTGAGAATAGTAGAGGTAGAGAATAGAGGTGCGCAAGTTTTTGTGCGACATTTTTAACATTTGGACAATTGAGATTTATATATAGCCTGGCTATCATTAATTTATATATCAATTAAAAGCTCTTGGAGAAATGTTACTTAACACCCTTATGGTTCTCAACCCTTGATAGCAGGGGCACTGCTAATGTGGGTCCTATGACAGACAGTATATTTTTGGGCCCCCAAGCATTGATTACAGGCTAATATTAAAATGTTCTCTGGGGCTCCCTGTCAGTGCAAGGGCCTGTCAGGGCCCACCTGGCAGCACCCCTGGATAAAGACTGCTCTTTTAAACCCCGTGAGGGAAATTCAGTGTCTGAATTTAGCCCATCTGTGACACACACCATTCCGGAGCAGTGGGCAGCGGCACCTGGAGAGCACTGGTTTTGTGTAATTTGTGCAACTTCATTTATAAAAACTATAATCTCAGTTTAATTTATTCTACTTTAATATGTGTATTTATTAATTTATTATTATTTAATTCCTGTGGGGATCACCTGTTCACCAAGCCCTGTGAAACTCTGTAGCCTAGAGCAGCATCCTTCTTCAAAGGATCAAAGGACACGAAAATAAATCTCATAACAAAGAGTTTTACACGTGTTAAAATCTCATGAAGTCAAAACCATGTCTGGTACAAAATGATTCTTTCTCAGTTTTACTGCTCTCTCATGAGAGTTGATGTTGGAAAATAACTTTTTTCCCTCAAATGTAGATGACACTTTAGATGAGTCCTTGCACTGCACTGTGTAAGAAGGATTATCAGTAATACCGATGTAAAATAGTAGTGGATTTTGTTGAAGTAGCTCTCAGAGAGAAGGTTGAAGACCCCTGATTAGTGTGTAGTGTATGCTAATCCCACTAGAGGGCACTAGTGCAGAAGTAGTGAGAGGCAATGCCGTGCTTGGCCCCTACGAAAAAAAAAGATGCAGTGAAATAATGAGTTACATTGGCTTCTCGAGAGAAAGTCATAATGTTGGCTGCCTTTTAATGATGTGGCAGCTGTAGCCACCATGCGCTACTGGTCATATTGTCCTCTTGCATGTTCCAGTGTTTCTAAACCCATAATTCAAGGAGTGCAGCTGACATGGCCTCCATCAGCCCCGAATCACATTACAGTGAAACGAAGCAGTCGATTCAAGTAAAACAAAGGAATTGAGCCGTTGGTGACTACCGTGAGGTAAATTGTTCAGTAGGTATCGTATCACATTAAATGCAGCGGTAACGTTTGGCATCAATTTATTTGGCCAGCCTATGTTTTAGCAAATACTTAGTCGTCGTCTGTGCTGCTACTTCTGCTAGTACGGTAAATGGGAGTGTCAGCTGTGGTCCACCTGTCTGGAGTTTTAAGTTACAGAGACTCCGAGAAGTCACTGATACAGAGTGCGGGCTTGTGCAGTCCACACGGACTTTTGTCTGGCTGCATGCAGGACTAGAACAAAATCTTGGATCCAGCTACAAATAGCATAGTTGGCTGTAGAACAGTTATTTATTAGCAGAACGGACTGATGGATATGATTAATTCACACTAAAACATTTTATAAAAAATCATCTGGAGGATATCCCCTGTCTAATTTAGATAAGCTGTAGCTAGGGGTTTGTGGATGTTCGCAAAAGGGGAGTGGACAATTGTGAGTGTAGAAAAGAGCTTGCGATCATTTGCGCTGGTTAGTGTTGTTCTCGGAGCTCCAGAGACTGACTCTTTTGATGGTCAGGTTACGCACAACTTTGGCATTTTGTTTTATCACGTTTTGATCTATTTATTTTTTGATTCAGTTTCGTTTAAACTGCAATTTCAATGATGGACGATGAGAACGGGTTGCCGGATTTTAAGGATCTCGAGATCAAGTTGGGTCGCAAAGTTCCTGAAAGTCTCATTCGGTCTTTTGCCGAGAGAGCCGTGAAAACTAAAAGTGAGGAAAAAAAGGTGACCACGCCGGCGACTATGAAGAACCACACATCTTCGGACTTGAAGCGACTGGAGAGCAAGATGTTATTTTTGAAACAGGAAATGGTGAGTATCTAATTTATCTATACCTCAGTACTTTCATGAAATACCAAGTCATGCCTGTGAAACTGTGAACGTCATGACTTCACTTCTGAATTTAACGTTACTCATACATACTTATGTGCGCAAACAACATGTGGGATAGCCTAGTTGGAGACTTTTCTTGTTCCCCTACTCCACCCATTTCAGCTTCTACCGTTAATGAAACTCCTGAACCAAAGCCCTGTTTAAGCAAAGTTTCACACTAACTTGTCTTGCATGCATGAGTAATGGCACACATGTGAATGACTACTACTGGCTCTGTAGGAGTATCTCCAGCCCCATCGTCCAGTGTGTGACATCATTGTGCAAGCAGGCAGAATGGGCCATTCACAGCTAGTTATGGTGTGATTCACGCCTTGTTGGTGAACACTTGCCCTATTCCCCACACACTGACCTCAGAAAGCTTTTCCAGCAAGCCATCTAAACTACTCCTAGACAATAGGCAAATAGGCTACTGTCTAAATCCCAATCTAACTGACCTAAACCCCTAAAGACTAATCATAAGCATGAATCGACCAATCATGACGTCTAAAGCCAGTTAAATCTTTGGGGGTCTAGGGGTTAGGGATGACATTTGGATTCACACCTGAGTCATTTGTAGACTGGGTTATTTGCAAAGAGGGTGTACTTGTAGTGAACTTGCCTGTGTGACTCACATTAGAGTGGCCATATCCCCCTGTGCCCCCCACCAGTTAAAGGCTTAAGGTCATGATTAGGACCAGCGAAGCAGATGGTCTCGTCTTGTCCACGTTCTGCTGGGGTCAGGAGGGTCTTTAGTTACTTCTCTGGCTTTGCTGGCTAAAAAGCCGGCTGTTGCTGCCGTATTCAGTGCCGGCCGGGCCATGTGGCAGCTGTGTGTGTGTATGTGTGTGTGTACACACCATGGAAGGAAGTGAACTTTATTCTTTTCTTGTGGGTTTTGAAAACAGTTGGTTCCCATTGAGACGCAAATGAAATCATGCAGGACGTTCAGCCATTGGCTGATATGGAATCCTGTTTATGTTTCAGGCTGCAGCCAGCAGTTTTGGTGAGGCGCCGGAAAAAAGAACTCTTAGTGTCTGTTTTTAACCTAGAAATTTTCTCAGTCCAAATCAGATCATTGTTTTCAATGTTCTGCCCCCTCCCTTTGTAAAGCCAGTCATTGTCACTGGCTAATATAGGACCTGATGGTCCCACCAGCTGCTCTTCAGTTCTTATAGTAACCACCTAATCTGTAATCCTATCAAGATCTGTTTTTCTTTGTGTTCATAGTCTCTCTATGCTAAATGCAAGTCAGTAGCTTACCTGTCTACAGAGACTAGAGTAGAGAGCTAAAATGTCAGTATACTCCTTAGTATTTGAGTATACTTATAGTATGAGTAAGCCTTTACACATGCACACTTATCATGGCTTAGACAGCTTATACAGCTGGTCACCCCACACCCTGTAACAAGGATAGATTGCTTTGTTTCTACTGTAAAACCACCCTCCTTTTAATCACCATCCATGTTGTTTTACCACAGCTGGAGTTATTGTGAATGGCCATGATAAGGCCTACCTCCTCCCTCTTCTCTCTCTCTCTCTCTCTCTCTCTCTCTCTCTCTCTCTCTCTCTGTCCAGCTGCACAGCCTCAGTCATCTCCGGCCCTTAATTGAGATGACAAGCACCGGCACATTCCACAGTGACCATAGTGAGGGCATGAGCAGATAAAGATGAGCTGTGTCCACTAAAGCAAACACTGGCTGCATTATAATTCCCATAGAGTGCAGCCCCCCAGCCACTATAGAACCTCCTGGGTCATCAAGCCAGCTGCATAGATATTGTATCAGTGGTAGTAGTATGCAGTGACTCAATCTATGGGTATTTCCATGCAAACTGTCACGTCTATAATGCCAACAAAATGCCATTGTCTTTGTATGATGCAAATGATTATGTGAAAAGTTTCATAAAATTTGTTCTGCAGCCAAGAAGAGTTGCTTGCTCAAATTGAATGCTCAAATTTGAGTTGAATGCTCAAATTTGTATGTAATCATCATTCACACCATACCATACCATGGCACTGTGTTGGCGTTATGGACCAGAATTGCGCACGCACACACACAGACACATATATATACATGTGCACACATATACATATATATATATATATATATATACACACAGTTATCATTTGCTGGTTCAGAGCCTTCACAAATTGTAAGCATGTTAATTGTTTCCATGCCTTTGTTGGCACACATTGCATTGGGTGTATGCTGTGTCATAAACTTAATAAACAAAATGTTTAGAGCCTTTAATTGCTTGCACAGTAAAATTCCTAGTACAAGCAGTGCATGGATCCAGTGCTGATCCAAATAGAAAATGAAAACTCCAAATGGTGCCATGGTCTATGTTTATGGCCGAGGTTTTGGTAGGAAAGGCAGCTTTACTCTCTAGCTGTCGTCAGCCCATCCTATAATGACCTTCGTTCTCAGTGTACAGCCACATGTTGCCCCTACAAGACCGGATTTGCTTTGACATTTGCCATATGGCTCTATGATCATGAACTGGTCTGAGACCTATGGCTATCACCACAGTTGGGAGCGGGGTTTGTGACTTCTCTTCCCGCTACTCTTACTCACTTGTCTATGCTAATTGTGAGGCTATGCGTGTGTGTGTGTGAGAGAGAGTGAGAGCGCATCAGTTGACACGGCTGAACCATGCCTCAGCATGAGGAGGTGGTAATTATGTTAGAATGAGGGGGAAAAGAAACTGTGCGGAGTTAACGTGTCAGTGTGTCAGCGAGGGCTTGTGCAGGTCACCCAGAGGACACAGAAGACCTGTTGGACCAGATGGTGTTAGCAGCTTTTGAAAGATATTTTCTGTAAGACAACCTAGAAAGGTTATCAGAGAAGTTATGCCTAGAAATTCTAAGGACTTTTGTTTTTTAAATCACTGTTGGAATTTCAGGAACATGGAAATTCAGTATAGTTCATCCATGTTTACTATGATTACTGTTACAAGCTCTTATCATAGACGCTGATGGCATTAGAATCAATTATTAATTGGTCTAAAGCAGACATAAACAGATGCCATACGACAAGGTTTATTATTAGTGGTATTTGCCTTTGTGATTGTAGTTGTAAACGAATCATGTTAACTTTGCAGGCCCACCTTCGTGCTATTGATGTCAAGCTGATGCATCAACTCCTGACCATCAACGAGGGAATTGAGTCCATCCGCTGGGTAATGGAGGAGAGGGTAGGAGTTACCAGCCACGAGAGCAGCTTGACTGGCAGCCTGTACAGCCTATCAGACAGCATGGACGGGACCTCCCATCGCGGGAGCTGCAACAGCCTACACGACTGCAGTGACGGCCTGGATGGGATATCGGTGGGCAGCTACCTGGACACGCTCGGAGAAGACTTGGAGGAGGACCTGGGAGAGGACACTCCCAATCGCCCATCGCCGACAGATATGATTGGCGGGTTTCCAGAAAAATCCACCACTGTAGATGAGGACATGATCAAGAAACCACCCCTGCTACGTCCTAGAGTGGAGTCGGACGAGTACTACATCTTTGGTTGATCACTTGTGGTCTTTCAGCTTGTTATGGCTAACCCCCGTTAGCTAGGACAGTCCCTGTTTGTTAGACTTTCTGCCCCTGTCCCTCTCCATCCAACTCCCTCCTATGTTGCTGTTGATGGCTACAGTGACTTTGTTGGAACAGTGTTGCTGCAACTCTTAAGCCCAAAACAGTGTAACTTGTGTCTTTGTTGGGCCCTGATCTGGGCCTGATTTGGCCCCCCTGCAGCTCATCAGTGGTCACAATGCAAAAGGTCACTGGGTTCCCCTGGGTGAACCTGTTACACCCCACTCCACCCCTCAAAGTCTGCAGTAATCCTCCCCACAATCCAACCACTCCCATAACATATACCACTAGCTAAAACACGTTTCACCTGCATGCCATTCTGAGCAAAATAAGGGTTTAATAACAATGGTGATGAGAAGACCACTTTGAACATTTGTTTCACATCTAGTATCTCATACAACCCCTCCCCCCCAAACACACACAAACACACAATCCCCCTAACTCCCTCCCCACCATCTCAGCAGAAACTGTGTCTAAGGCCTCTAAACCAAGTAATATGTTTAAAGAAAGGGATTTGGTGATTCTTTTGGAAGTAGGCCCCTCTTGTGCTGGGGAGCCTGGTGCCAGAGAGGCCTCAAACGGATCATGGGTCACAAATAGACATTTAATTTAGTGATTAAAAGTGGTAGGAGCTTCCAAGTGCAATTTCTGGTCATGCCAAAAAAAAACCCTGTGTTTTACCGATTGATCTGAAAGACTCCTGCACTCTGTCTATTCTGACGGTATGCTGGAGATTGTCAGTTCTATGTTCGTCAACCTTTGGTCTCCTCCTACGCACCAGGTGACTGTCAACCTAAGAAGGGTGCAGAAGTTTTTATTCTTGGACCTATGCTGAAATTGCATATTTATTTCAGTGTTTCACAGACTGTTTCTGAACTGTAAACAATGGAAAGGCACATATTCTGTTCCAAAGAAATGCAGATTTAGCCTCATTGTTTTTAAGACTTGAATATTTTTAATTTCTGACAGATCTTTTAGTCTTGAGATGCTGTCATATGACTGCATTCATAAGATTTGTGGACCACAAGTTTGAAATGTACATTTGGAAACTGGATGATGGCTGTGTGTGTGTGTGTGTGCGTGCGTGTGCATGTTTCTGTGTGTGTTTGTGCATTTGGTTTGTTGGTTAGTTGGTTGCAGGTGCTGTTGTTGCCTACTTTTAACAGGTGTGCTTCTAATTTATTATTTGTATTTGGTGTTTAAGGAGTGTTTTGAGAAAAATGCATAATATATTGTGATTTTTCTTAATGTCTCAGTGTCCTGCACTCACTCTTTGTCTGTCTCACACTGAAATCTGTTTTGCATCACTTCCTGCTACAGTCAAGGCCCTTAGCCAAATGGAAAGACACCGCATATCAGTATCTTCATGTTAGAGAAGTCCCTGAGTTACTGCATACTCTCACACTGACTAGACAGATCATAGATATGCAAAACACTCTTGACATTCCTTGAGGCTTTGTTCCGCGCTGTGTTTATGACTAGTCTGATTTAATTGAAATGGGAACAAAACATTATGAGGCAAGAGTCAGTAAGTGAATACCGAGCATAGTGAGTGCTTTTCCAGCGTCACATGAATTTAGTGCATTGCCTTACAGTATCGCCTAAGGGTGGAAGGTGCAATTTCAGACTTAACCGTGAATCGTGTTATTTATTTATGTATGTAAGTTTAGTTTTATAATACAAGACAAGAGACTATTGCATATACGTTTAGTGTCATTGAGTGTAGTGTATCACTTATGGAATCCAAATTCAAAAGTTTCGAGCTTAATTTTGGGATTTCACAATTGATGTCACCAAATTATGCACCAGCCGCAATCATTCAGTGATCTGACCAGATTTTGTCCAGGGTTGGAAACTCCAGCAAACCCCCATCATTTCGAATGGATGGCATAGCCTTGCATTACGTCACATCTCCTGCCCCTAACATTTTTGTAACGCAGTCTGAACCACTACAGACAAACCACAGCTCCACAGCAACTGACACCAAGGACATAATTATGCATTGTGACTTATGCTCTTCTGAAATGGTGGCGCATAAAGTCTAAGGAAAACATTCCTAATCTAATAACTAAACGTCAGTGTCTGTCTATGAGGTGGTATGCATGTGGTAACTACTGAGAAATGTGCGCGTGCACACACACACACACACACACTCCGTCATATACATGTAAACACAATAAAAAATCTAAATCTAAAATCTAGCTATGAACTAACATGAACTTTGGACAACTAATTGAACAGACCCAAAGAGCTGTGACCTTTATGTTCACATTAAATATGAGGACAGTGCAAAGAACAGGTTTTGTCAGACTTGTGTAATGACCAATGCTGAATCAGAGCAAGATGGTACACTTTGTACAGTTTCTTTGTCTTCTTTTTACACAAGCAGGATTAATGGATTAGTTCCACCCCTCTGTCCTCAACTTGTTTGGATGTCAGAAGTTCGTCAAACAGCTGGGTGAGGACTGTGTCGTCCTGTTGCGACAAGAGACCAGAGGCCAGTAAAACATTTTAGACCAGTACATTTTAGTTGTTAATTTTTTTTTTTTCACCCTGTCCTACCTCCATCCATCTAGATTAGATGACAAAACACCAACCACCGTTTTTTTTTTTGTTTTTTTTTTTTTAATGAAGCTGTTTAATTTGATTGGCATTACAGGTGACGTTTAACAAAAACTGCAGCTGTGCCTTTGACTCTTTGAGAATAGTCTCGCTATGGTAGTCGTGAGCCGTTCTCCTCCAGGAAGCAGAATACCAAACTGCGGTGACTGGGGCAAACCTACAGCTGACAAGTGCAGTAGAGTGAAGCAGGGTGGAGGGGTTGGGGACAGGCTTTCACAATTCACAGGATCAGAGGAGCACCAAACAAAGATTTATTCTTCCCCAACAGACCCTAATTATTTCCTCTGGGGATCGAAACAGAGTGCGGATGAAGGGGAGGGGGGGTAATAATTGTCCCATGAGGGGGTAATGGGAAACGGGGGGGAATACCCCGGTGAGATCCATTAACAAATTAGCCATGATCTTGGTCCCATGCCTGGAAAGATTACACCAGGTATTATCCTGGGAGCTGTTGCTGTGAAAGGCAGTGGACACGCACAAGGTTGGGGATATAGGTTACTGGAGCATTAGGATCAAAGCTCTTGTGATCTGCATCTTTGCAGCCGTTGTGGCCCAGGAGGACAGGAGTTAATTCAAACAGCCGAGGAGGCACACAGTGCAGACCTCCCCTTAAAGAGAGCTCATGAGAAAAGGAGTCTATTGGACTATTTATGCCCTCCCTACCTACCTCTAAGATTGACTTTCACGGCACACCGAGGGTCTGGGGAAGAGCATATTATGGGAAACAGTGTTTCCTCTGGCCTACTTTTGTTTGCTTATATGAATTCTGAACACACTGTATCCTGATATACAAATTCTTATCTACAAACATCCATATACACCCATACAGTGAGAGCAATAGTCTCATTGGCTAGTGTATGTATGTTTTCTCTAAAAGGTCAGAGTACAAGCTTCAGGAAGGAATTTTTGAAGAGCTGGTGGGGAAAATTGCTGTATAATCCCTTACCTTGGTTTCCAGTTTCTGGAGGAAAATTTATTCTGGCTCTGCCAGATCTTTTCCTCATGACGTTTTTGTTTTTCTTCGCAGTGTCTGTCTTTTTCACAGCCAGACAACACATTTTATTCCACGCGGGACAAGCAGCTCCCCTTGCTCAGCTGCACAAACTGCAAACCTCAGAAAAGCAACCCGTTCTGCTAGAACTTCATCCCTCTCACATGTAGAATAACTCATCTTTTTTGGATTGTTGCCTATTTAGTGGTTGGAGAGTTCATTTCATTTGGGCCCTGAAATGAGAGCTCAGAGAGCAGATACTTCTGATGTCTGCAACAGATCCACCTCTGATCTGGCCCTGATTTTAACTCAGATCTAGCCCTGATTTTAACTCAGATCTAGCCCTGATTTTAGTTCTGATCTGTCCCTGATTTTAGTTCCGATCTGGCCCTGACTTTAACTCAGATCTGGCCCTGACTTTAGCTCTATCCCAATTTTAGTTCTGATCTGGCCCTGATTTGGCTCTGATCTTCCCCAGACCAAACTGTGATTAACTCCAGATGTAATGCTCATCAGAGGAATGCTAAACAAAGTTTTATTCACACACGGGTCTATTTCAGCTCTGGGACTGATTAGCCCCAGTTGTGGCCCAGTTTTGGCCTGGATTTGCCTCAAAGTGGGCTTCCACTGGACTGGAGAACTCATTCCAGTCTACAGACAGGGGGAAATATCAGCAACATGAGACACAGAAGCAGGCAGCAGTCATCCAGTCATGTCAGGCCCCTAGTGACTGTTTTTTATTACACGTCTTATAACCAAATAGCTTCATCACATGTCTAGACTTCCACACGGCTAAGACTGCAAGTCCATACGCCCATCTCATGATGTTGAGCTGGTAATTATTTACACCGAGATGGAAAGAATCCAGCAACTCTCACACACGAGAGCCGGCTCTGGAGAGAGGGAGCTGAACGTCCTGAAGTTTTACGGTGTTTGGTCTAGAATGTCATTTATCAAGAAGGGTATTTTTGCATTGGAAAATAAACTTGCCCTTGTGACGTATGCTGTGTTTGCTTTTTTTGGTCATGAAATGGCTGGGGAAAACTCTATTCCCAAGTGGAGGACAGTGTTTCCTTTTTCCCCTTATTTCTTTCAAGAGGCCACACCGGGGTCACATTTGTTTTTTGTTTTTAGCTTGATAATGATACGATATAAGTGCTGATGATAGGGTAGTCGTTTCTCAGGCATAGTTGGTTGTGCAATTTTCATAAACTTCTACTGAAGGAGCTGAACTTGTGGTTGTAGTGTTTGTGTGAGAAATGTTCTTGGAGTATTTGGTCCCTTCCTAGGAAAATCACCTGCTGAGCAACATGACATAATATACAAGGCAATAACAACCAAATATTATGAAGATTTTTTGTCCCAGTAACATAGAACCAAAATGTGAATGTACCAAAGGCGTATGGTTAAGGAAGTTGAAGTTCCAAGAACATAGGCTTCAATTTTAGAAGAATGTCTACACTTCTAATTGTCTTGACAGACAAGTGTAATCAAGACAATACTTTGTTTTCTCTCTTAAGTGTGCCAAGGAAGTAACCTAAACAGGACAAACCAGTGTTGTCTGTCTGTCATGGCTTGTACACAGAGACCTATGAGAGACAGCATTCCAGTGAACCCTTAGAGTAGGGCCAGGAAATGAGCAAAATGACCAACATTAAGTGATCATGGCTGCTCCTGACTGTTACTGCTCGAAGTGAGTGTGGGTGATGTTTCCTGTCGTTGTCACGCAGCTCCGGGCCGGGCTGCTCCCTGCAGCCACCGCTAATGATCTGTGTCGTTTGTGCTGGCACACTTGGCAACAGGCAGCGTACATCCTGTCAGTTGCCGTGTGCAGATGACAGTGTTGTCATTTTAGCCTCAGGCAAGAATCGACTGGATAGGAGCTCGGCAGCCAAAGTAATGTTGAAACACCAAGGGAAAACCGCTAACTATGCAGGCAAACTCTATTGAAGTCAACAATAGAAGAATTTGATTCTTACACAAGTGCAACAGAGTTGTTCTGATATGCTAGCAAATACTCTTACAATCCATATAGCAACCTGCCTGGACTTAGATGTTTGGTTCTTTTTTTCAGTTTGCTTGTTAGTTTGCAGTTGGAAGAGATCCCAGTTAAACCCACATGTGGAGCAAAACATGATTGTAATCAGAGCTCCTCTCTCCCTCTCTCTCTCTCTCTCTCTCTCTCTCTGTCTGTCTCTCTCTGCCTATGTCTTTCTGTCTAATGTGGGAACACCTTGATGTCTGCGCTGCCCTCATCTCTGGCCCTCCCGGTTGCCTGCTTCTGTTTGATCTGTTTTCATCTAGGAGGGAGCGCGAGAGAGTGAGCTCCCGTCCCGATTTAATGGCGGTGAAAGATCTCATCTCATCGACGCGCAGATTAAACAGCCATGCAAGCTCCACTCAGAAGCCTTCAGCTGTCAGAGAAATAGACAAATCTAACAGGGGAGAGGTGTGTTTGATGTGCACATCCCAGCCAGGAAACCTTTCCTTTGCTATATTAGGAATCAAAGGGCCAGACCCTGTCTCTCTCTTTCATAGACTGTCTCTCTCTCTCTATCAGCTTTGACCCCTTTGATGCCTTAACTATCCTCTAGTCTTTGGCAGCTAGCTTATATATGAACAAAAAAGAGGAAAAGAGAGGATCTGCAAAGTGATATGGGGAATAGGTCATCTTTGGGCTAACAATGCAAGTTCTCTGCAAAGTTTTACTTTTTTCCCTTTTTTTAGTAATTTGTTTGTCTTTTCTGTGGTACTTGGATCTGTATGGTAGATTGTTCTGTCTCAACTGTATAAAGCTGGTGGATGTACACAAAAGCTTAGCTTAGTGTTGGTTTCAGTCCATTACCGTTTCTGGTAATGCTTTGTTTCTATAGGGGAGCTTACATGGAAATAAATGATCACCAAATTTGGGCCCACTGGTTTATCACTGTATCATGAATACATTTCCATTTTTGTTTATAAAGACTATAAAGAGACATTTGTCCTGAAATGCAGAAATCTGAGAATGAAATCTTTAACTAAGCTTTCATGTCTTGAGGGTTTTTCTCCTTTTAACAGATTTATTTACACATCGGCTCCATCAAGTCTCTTTCTCAACATCAGTCTAGACCAGCTTGTTCCTTTGTCTGTCTGGATTTTTTTCCTCCTTCTTTCCAAAAACAATCCTCTTAGCATGTCCTCAAGAAACATCCTGCCGTGCTGGAGAGGGAAGACATACAACCATTTGACAGACTCCGGAGAGATTCTCCCCCCTGAGGAGCTATGTTAAAAAAAAAAAAAAAGTCTGTCTGTTTCAGTCTCCCGCTCTCCTCTACAGACGAAATCCATATGCAGCAGCCCGTGCCGCTTGGAGCTGACTGTAACGGAGAGAAGTGCATTGTGGGATTGGGTTTCCTTTCCAGTGCTGTGCTGTGCTGTGCTATGCTATGCTGTGCTCTGCTGCACTGTGTTGCATGGCTTTGCAATGCCGGACACCCATGCGTGATTGTGACACAAGCCTTTAAGATGAGCGAGTGGGACTGATGAGATTTTCCACTCGCTTTGCCTGAGGCTTCGCATGGTTTCCTGGTTTCTGACAGCTCTCAGAGTGATCTCCAAGAGCTGTGTGATTACTTACTTAAAATACAGTAGTCCACTTTATTGTCATCATCATCTAAAAGTTTTTCCGCTCTTCATCTAGAATGCAGGAGACATCAAATTCGTTGGCTGAAATACTTTGGACTCATCTAGTAGTCATCAAGTACTGTAGAGAAGTGTAGTATAACAGTGAATTGCCCTCCAAATTCTCTCCAAATACTGTCATGTGTTGATGGATATTTCTCTCTTTTTAGACTTAACACAAAGCCCACATTTTTTGTAGAAAAGGCTCTTACAATACTGGTTTAAGAGTTCCTCAAAAAAAACAAAACATGGCTTAGTTCAGTGTCCCAAATAGTTCCTCAAACAGAAAGGACCTGTAATTGAGACATGTTAGATGGCCTCTAATATCCAAGATAGATTATCAACAATGATCCCATTTTTCACTTTTCCTTCCTATTTTTTCATTAGTAATTGCCAGAACCTGGCGCCCTATTCAGTCAACTTAAAGATGGATCATTTACTCTTGAGGAGGATTTGGAGGACTTCCACAGTATATCGCATGTCATCACCCAGCTCTAATCTGGCCCCGACCGAGAACCTAGTGCTGCTCGCTCTTACCCACTCCTGGGTCATTTCTCCTTCTCTGTCTCTTCATAAGTGTTTTCTTCCCTCTGCACTCAGTGGATTGCATAAGAGAGACGACAATGCCGAGACCAGGAGTCTCTATGATTGAGGATCAGATTAGAGCTTATTGCCTGCACTCCCCCCCCACCCCTCTCCCATTCATTGCGTGGAAAATGCATCACAAATCTTTATACCAGCTGTGTTAGAACACAAGAGAAGCAAAGATGCACAGTTAGCTCGGAGAAAAGAAAAGAAAGGAAAAGTTGTCCCTGAATGACCACATCATCTATAAGTGGTCTTTGAGTAATGAATGGGTTGCATTAGCTGGTTTAGCTATTTGGGCTGCTCTGTCATTTGGAGAAGGCATGTCCCACTGTAGGAGAATATCTGTGTGGGCTCAAATCCTTCTGAGTTTACTTTGTCCAGAGTACTTGTATTTGTGCAGTTGTGCCAGGAAAGCGAAGGTCTGTGTTTGCTGAGATGAATGTGTGGACTCGGATGAGTGTGTTTGTAGTGTGAGTGTATGGGTTGTGTGCATTCTTGGAAATTGTGGGTCATCTATGTGTTTTTTTATGGTTGCTAGAATGTAATTGTGTGTGTGTGTGTTTATGTCTATGTCTGTCTGTGTGTGTCTACTTTGGTGTAGTTTGTTGTATGTCTGTATCTTGGCATGTGTGTGTGCATGTGTGTGTATGTGTGTGTGTGTGTTTACTTTCTACTTGATAACTCTACCATGTGCCCTTTGGGGCCCCTTTTAAACCCAAATACACAAAGACACACAAACACTCACACACACACTGATCTCCCTCGGGATAACCACCTGTCCTCCCAGTTGACTTCAAGGATCAGATGGGCCTAACAGAGTGTCTTTGTGCAGCAGACCTAAAGCCTCTTAGAGCCATGTCAGGGATCCTTCCCAGGGGAGGTGATCTTTGTCTGGGAGGAAGTGTGTGTGTGTGTGTGTGTGTGTGTGTGCACATGTGTGTGTCTGTGAAGAGGATGGATGCAGTGCATATAAGGCGGCCCTCTGTCTCCTAAACAGCTTCCTCTTCCTGGCTCTAGAGACAAATGTTCAGGAGTGTGTGTTTGTGTTTGTGTGTGTGTGTGTGTGTGTGTGTACATGTGCATGTATGTGCCTTGACAGATGAGTGTGTGTTTGTGTTTGTGTGTGTGTGTGTGTGTGTGTGTACATGTGCATGTATGTGCCTTGACAGATGACAAAAAGTGTGTGTTGAGTGTTTTTCCAAGTGCTTACATCTGCAATGATGGTGGAGAGTGTAGGTGTTTTCAAGTGAGACAGATGACAAAAAGTGTGTGTTGAGTGTTTTTCCAAGTGCTTACATCTGCAATGATGGTGGAGAGTGTAGGTGTTTTCAAGTGAGTGTGTGTGTGTGTGTGTGTTCATGTGTGTATGTGTGCTCAGAGGAAGCACTGTGTGGTGACCCATAAGAAAAAACACCTAACTGTCTTGTCCATTTCATGTCATCCACATTTCCGTTAAAAAAGAGTTACAACATGTATTTTGAGTCTTCGCATGCCAAACATTCCCTGCACTCCTTGTGATAAATTAATGAATTAACACAAAGCTGAAAAACAAAATATATCAAAGCAAATACATCTTAATCAAGTCAAGTCAAGTCAGCTTTATTGTCAGTATCTGCAAATGTATTAGACATACAGAGGAATTGAAAGTATGTTTCTCGCTATCCCACTAACAGATAGGACATTGCCAATTCCTATCTATAGTTAGTGTTAGTTTCCATTTTCAGTTAAGGACATTTTCCTAACACTAAACAAGACAAGATCACAAGACAAAAAGATCACAAGACAAGAATACAAGAATCAATCAATAATCAGTGAATATAGCTGTGGCTGAGTTTTTTTCCCTTTGAAGTCATTCAAAAACAAACCACATTCTCTCTGTCTATCTGTCTCTGTGCCTCTTCGCTTTGTCAGTTTTGGGAGAAAAAAAAAGTTTGGGCTTTTGACAAATCAGGCAGTCAAGGCTGAAAATGACCCATGTCATTGCAATCTCAGTCACAAATCTAGGACAGAATCCACCCTTTCCACCACTGGTCTGTCTGGGCCATGACAGCTATCCTAATGTGATCTCTTCTCTCCTTTCCTCAATTGCTTGTGGTCTTCAGATATGAATGGTATTTCGATGTGTTGATAGCCCTCTAATCACTTCCCCCACACCTCCCTTCGTCCTCTTCCTGTAGCGCTTCTGTGCAACACACATCGAGAGCAGTCCTCCCTCTCTGCTGATCAATGACAGGCAAGCAGGCAGGTCAAATCAATGCTTGAGCGCCGTGTTGCATGGACGCTATGTGCTAGGGCACCCATTGGATGTTGATGACTTTATTGATCACGGAAGCAAGAGGGTGCTGTTTGCGTTACATCACAGTGAGAACGAGCAGCTATATCTGTCTCTAGTGATTGAATCATGTGCTTTCTCCTGGAACACAGATAACAACTGATAAAGCTGAACACACAGGTGGTAATACATGATGATCATCCAGTTAAAATCCTGGGTAATGGATACCTGTTGACCCAGTATTTAAGTAACAGAGAATATTACACAGAAAGGGGTAATGTGGTCATGACAAAGCTCATTTAGAACCCGGTTCATCAACTGTCTCTGGCCAAGATGAAAAGGAAATGATCTGATGAGTATTGTTCTAAAGAATGTCATTGCAACAGAAGATGTTCCACTTCTTCCAAAAATTCTTTTAAAAGTGGGGTCTCTGGAGAGTTATTGTGTTTGTGTGTGTTTTATATTCTTGGAATCTTGACCTGTTGTGACCACTTTTGGGAAAGGAATGTCGCAAATCACCCTGTCACCCCTTCCGTTTCCCCCCCTGCCCCTCTTGCGAGTTGCCGGCGCCCCATTGAGCTGCCATCTCTCATGAAGGCCATTGTGCTTCTTTATGTCGTGAGCGCAACCTTCACAAAGCCCACTGACGTTGGGGTCAACCACAGTGCATCAGTCCTAAAGTGCTAAGAGTCATTTAAGCATGACAGAGATAAGCAGTGTTAAGTGTTCCCCCAGTGTTGGATGTGGGCGTGTAAGGAGGTGTGTGTCTGTGTGTGTGTGTGTGTTTGTGGTGTGTGTGTGTGTGTGTGTGTGTGTGCGTGTGTGTGTGTTTGTGAGTCTACATACATGGATATGACTGTGAGTAAATATTATGCAAGTTCTTGCAGGGTGTTTTGACAACTTTTGAAGTGTTTGCTTTGTTTACTTTGCCGTTTTTGCAAGATGTGAATCATCTGTTTTTGTGTGGAAAGGTTTCTTCATCTTAACACAACGAGTGTAGCAAGTGTTCTTTGACTGGCTCTTCACTGAAAGGAGTGGGCGGCCGAGCTCTAAGCATCTAACCTTGAATACAAAAGCAAATTAAGTGTCAGAGGATCTTTTTATTTGTCAGTGTGTCTTTAAGAAAGTGTCATGACACATGACCCCCCTCAGGCGAACTTCTTGACTGCAGTTGTTCAGGTCTTGGGTTACACTCACTATCAATGGCCTTTTATTTCTCCCTCTAGCCACACACATTTGGCTGAACATTTGGGATGTTGTGTCGTGGAGATCTTTCTGGAGTCCCCCCCCCCCCCCCCCATTTCCTAAGCTAGCAGAGCCCTGTGGAAGTCCAGTGAATGGTTCATGTGCTCCATCATTGTAACTGGGTAGCACAAAGTTAAAGGAAAAGCCCTGCATAAATCAACCCATATCCCTGTTGCTTAAACTTGCACAGTCTGGGAAGAGGACCAAGAAAATTGCTAATTGTGTCGGTAATTGGTCCACGCTGTACCAAATTTTCTTGTTCCTTTTCCTACCAGCATTCGATAATCTTAAGCACTGTGTTTGTCCTTTAACAAGGCATTACACAATGTTCCACATCTTTAGATTGCAGTAAAGGCACAGAGACTGGCACCATTTGATGGGCATGTACAGATCATTTCATTGTACAGTTAACACAGTCATCAACGCTTATTAGCAAAACCTTACAGGACTTGTGGCTTTGAGGTGCTCAAATGTAAGTGCATGTTCTCGTTTAACAAAAGACATTATCTCACCCCATCTTGTTTTTCTGAGTACCCATTGTTGTTGTGCAAATTCTACCCTTGAAAACCCTATTTACCGGGCATGTTGGGCCTTGTCTCAAGAAATGTTGTGCTTGTCAGTTATCATGAATGAATTTGTGAAAGTTGAGTAGTCACTCTTTGGTGATTACACAGTTTTCATTGTGTATAATGCACAAATACACAAAATGAACTGTAGACACATAGCATGGAGCTGCAGTAAACTCATTTAGCCCATGAGCTTGTAGGATTTAATGGGAAGAAGTGATGTTCCCTGAACTCTGAATGGCTCTGGATGACTGAATTCACAAAGCTAGATTTCTCTCTCAAATCTATGAAGTCAAACTCATCAGCACTTCAACTCCAAGGTTTTCAGTCACCACCCATGTCTACCTCAAAACTCTACCGCAGAGTTGGAGGTTTTTAAAGAGATACATTTCCTGTGTAACTGCACAGACAGACCCAGTGGTGACCCAATCAGGGAGAGAGTGTTAGACTCTGGAGAGTTAAAGGCATCAGCTAATGTGATCACATGCTTCACTTCCATCCATCCTGAAGTAACATGTTTCATTGGCTCATATTGTGTATGGCTCCCTCCAGGCCACAGCTTGCTTTGTAAAGAACCGTGTCTACTTGTTTTTGTTTGTTTGCTTGTTTATAATTTTTTGGGTGGCCCACATTCTGAATACGCTGGTTGGACCATGTGGAAAAATGTTCTGAATCTGAACAAAATGTGTTTTACTGAATTAGAAGAACAGATTCTGCCTTAAAGTATATACATACACAAGCCCAATGCAGTGCTACTGTGGCTTCTGTTTACATGCCTGCCTCGCACTTCCCTCTGATACAGCCCCCTTCTCTGATGACAGATCTGACTCTCACAGACCACTGATGTGCCAAGTCTCCCAGCTCGTCATATCCGTCAGGTAGCAGGGACGGAGCACCAGGCATACAAATTTTATGGTCCTGAAACACACTGCTTGTTACACATTGGTTGAGTTATGTGTGCAGTCAAAATTGGTCTCTGTCCATAATGATTCACAGTTTCTTGTTTTCTTTCTCTCTCTCCCTCCCTCTCTCTCTCTCTCTCTCTCTTTCTCTCTCTTCTTTCTTTTTTTTTGTTAAGTTATTCACCAGCTGTCTGTCAGATTCCTTTGGAGGATTTTTCTAGGACATGTTGCATGACTGCTTGAGATGTCAAACAAGTTGGAACATTACCCTGATGACAGAGACCAGATATCATCAGACAGCAGAGGTATTAGCTGTGGTGATTAGTTGTGCAGGTGACTGTGTGTGTGTGTGTTGGGGTGGGGGGTGTTTGACTCCTCTTTTTATGCGCGTGTGAATTCATTACATGCACAGGTGAAGTCCATCTTACCCTGAGCTTGCATGTCTGAATGTGTCATTCTGTGTGGGTGTACGTCTTTAAACATAAATTGATTAGCCTTGCACCAAAGGCACATTTTCATTTTGTTCATTGGAATCAAGCATCAAGCAATTCTCTTAAGCATGGCCTTATTCACAAATCTTTCTTTAGTATTTTGTGCTTAGGCAGATGATTGTGCCACAGGATCGCTTCATGCTAGTTTGCTTTGCCTCATGCTAATTTAAGATGTCCTATGAGCATAAATAATCAGCCTACACTTTTGTTCATAAACAGTAGTAGTCTATAGTAGCTGGTAGCAGTTTGTGTTACCCCTCTCCCCACCCCCCACATGTATGCTGAGTAGGTTCCGCCTGGTCATGGAAAAGCAATCGAACTGAGTAGAATAGAATCGAGCAGAACCAAGCTGGTACCATGTCCACTGAAAAACGCCATATGACACTTACTGGCATCCTAATCCTCCCAGCTTATATCAACAGGCAAGCAGTTAAGCTTGGAATTTGGATGAGAAGCTGAGCTACTTTGATTCCGCAGCAGGCCCTGTGAAATCTGAACAACTTAATCCCATTTACATCTAATTACCTTAAACTTGATTAAGACAAAAACATTCAGGTAAAGGAGTCCAGAGCCTGATTATGATAGAGTGAGGGAAGACCTTCCATAAATTGAATGGCTGAATAATACCTATCCTTTCCCTGTATTTAGTAATGAATAGAGAAAGAGAAACAAACATAATGTCATAAATAAATCCAAACCTGATGTTTTGAGTTTTTCAGGAATGATGTCTGTTACTGACTTCTTACCAGAAATCAAATACTGCAGTTGAATTCCTATATCATATTGTATATCATTTTCATCATTCTACCACACATACACACACACACACACACACACACACATACACTACTCTTGTTTACAGTGTTTTTGAGACCCAGGCCAGTCTGTGTAAATCAGCCAAGGAGGTCCGGAATAACAAAGGGCTTTTCCGTGCTTTTCCGTACCAGACAGGCTGTGAGCTCCAGGGTCATGTTCTCCTTGCTGAGAGCAAAGCACCTGCTTGCACCAGCTCCTATCTCACACACTGACCACAAGGCTAATGGATGTTTTTTTTAAACCCACAGATTTCTGTACATTCTGTTTGTGTGACAAAGGTCATTGTTTTAGGGACTTGGACATGTTGGACATACAATCAGACTGATAAGAGATTGTAGCCACTTTATTACAGTAGTGTCCATATGCACATGTATGCACACACACACACACAAACACAGATGAGAGAAACCTTTGAGCAGTCTCCTCACACACTTTCTAAGCAAGGGAAAAAGGTTCATCTGCATCTTACCATACTTACATGTCATCGATCGCATTTAACTTTCATTTTGAATTTGCCCTTAATCTGGAGACTTGGGATGGGCAGCACCACACTAACTCATACTAAACTAAAAGTCTGGGTGTCATTGTGACATGAGAACAAACTTTTGACCCTAGGAAAAAAAAAACACTTTTGAGTACTTACTCTGTCTTGTTAATTTATTGACAGACATGTAGACGCCACAAAAGTCAGCTCTAAAATGCTTCTTTGAACATATTCCGAATACATTATCAAGAAAAGTATTATTCACTTGAAAGTGGTTTTGTTTTTATGCTAGATACTGACCAGATCTGTGCTCTTTTGGCCTTGCAAAGGGGTTACACAGCTCACTGGCACTCAGAGACTGTACACTTTGTGAAGATAACTGCACTCTGGGCAGCCTGTGGAGAGGAACACCTCTCTGCTGGGCCTTGCATGCTCTCTACTAGTTAACCAGTGGACAAGTTTGCACCTCATCAAATCGCAGACACTGTACACTCAGATAAGATAAGAGCTGGCTGGGCCTTGGTTGCCTGTGGGGAATTGAACGCATCTCTGAGATGTTTGGGAGGTCCACTTAGAGGCTGGAGATGAGATAGACTTGTTGATCATAGACAGATGTGTCTGATTAACTCCTGTGTTAAGCAGCTCTCTGGAATCTGTGTGTTTGTTTGTGTGTGTGTGTCTGTGTGTGTAATAGAGAAAGCATGTACAGTACAGAGTTAACAACCCAGACGTAGATTTATTCACCATCGACCACACATATGATCAAAAATCTCAAATGAAATAGTCTCCTATTCACTTAACTGCACGTACAAACTGAATGTACATTCAGTACTGACACTATGCTATGTGTGAACCCTGGAACATGGCCTATGTGTTAATGCCCAGTATAGTAGGGTTACATGCTGGTCCCACTAATAGTGAATGCTGAGACTATTACTGTTTATGTGGCTTCTTCAGTGGACAGGGAGCCTAAAGACCATTTCTAACTCAGAGGTTTGAGCTTGAACCACCCTGAAGTGTGGTGTGTCTTTGATCTGAACAGACTTCACTTTGTGTCCCCATAATGCTTAACATTATAGGGTCCTTTAGGCCCCCTAAGAAGTGACCTCTTTTCATGACACTCTGTTTGATGTGTCACTCCCAAATACATCAAGTCTCTCTCTCTCTCTGTCTCTTTCTCTCTCTCTCCTCTTTCTCTCTGTCTCTGTCTCTCCTCTCTTTTTTCATTTTTTACAGCTTTGCCATTCTGCAAGAGGCCATAGAGGTATAATAAATGCTAGTGTAATTTTGGTCCAGAGTGTTTTCTACCTCTGTGTACTAGTATATGACTGCTAAGGTACTAGATAGATCGCGGTTGTTTGCTTTAGGTGTGACTCAGTCAAGGGTTTGGACGTAAATGTTGCAGGCACTATATCTTATGTCTGTTGATTTAGAGTGAGTAATTAGTGGCAGTTTCCGCTGTCCTGCCAAAAGACATGAGTGATCTTGTGATGTCACCAGGTCAACATGATGACAAGTTGGGGGAGATGCTTAGCCCAAGCTAAGTATGTCAAGACACCCACACACACGCACGCAGGCACGCACGCACGCACACAAATAAGCCTAACAGCAATTTTTTTGCAGCCCGAGGAAGGTTCCTTAGAAATTAGCTAATGCAAACAGTTTAGGAGAGCTAGTGAAGTTGAGCGTGTTGAAAAACAAGGACAAATGAATCACTGACACACTATGATGCAATGAATGTCCAAACCAAACTGTCAGCACCTCCACTCCTTTTCAATACCTTTCTATGTAAGTGGATGAAGAAAGTAACCTTATTATCTCACCACACTGGTTTGGAGAAGTGAAAAAAGGAGTGACAGAGACAGGCTATAGGGAGACAATGGAAGGCTACAGCACTCTTTTTGTTTTATTTTATTTTCCCATGACGTGTCTTTATAAGTCAATAGCACAGGCTTTGTTTAGACAGGGGTTTATTTAATTTCTTGCACATCGGAACAAAGTCTGGTCGATAATGGCATCCACAGTGGAAAGTCACTGGGTTAAAGCTATCGATGGGGCCCTCTGGGCACATCTGTCCAGTGGCAGTCCACTCTCAGGACCTGACACAGTTTACTATCCACATTAGTTTGTGTGTGTGTGTATTTACTGCATTATTGTGTGTTTGTGTGTTTGTGAGTGTGTGTTTGTAAGTAGAGTGTTTGTGCTATTGTGAATTTGTGCTATCTAGAGAGACATACAATTGCAGTACATTTTTACTCCACCAATTGACATAAAACTCTGACCTCCATATATTTTCTGTATGCATGGGTTTCTTAATAGCTCACCAGAAAAAAAGGCACTGAAGTTACTGAAGTTATCTTGGTCAATGCAGTTGTAGGCTATGTGTAACTACAAGGCCTTGTCACAGCAGGAATAACCATCAGCAGTCTCACACTTTGTAGTGACTGATCTGTCTTTTCTTTGTGTGTGTGTGTGTGTGTGTGTTTGTATGTGTGTGTGTTTGTATGTGTGTGTCTGTGTGTCTTTGTGCACATGCATTTGTGTGGAATGATGGTAACATTGGCATTGGTAACATTTGGAAAGCCAAAAGTTTATTAAAGTGTTTCATTTATTTCAGGGCACAATTTGTGTTAAAAAAGAATTAGAATTAGAATTAGAATTAGGGTTAGAGTCAAATTGAGACTTCAGTAGTGTTTTGCTTCCTTAGTTGAATACAGTCACACACACACACACACACACACACACACAGACATGCATAAAGGATCCATGCAACTCCCCTCTCCCTTTACACAGCACCCACATGCTTTACATACTCAGCCCCAGGCACAGAACACCCATTCACACATCGCACATTTACACATCACAGACCTCCACATACACACACACACACATAGCAACACATCACAAATCACTCTCCCACATGACAGAACCAGCATAATGACACAAGCACGTACAGTGCATTCATGTCTATGAAAGCACACACACACACAGAGTGACACCGTTACATGCATGTGCCTACCAGATCCCCCCCACCCTTCATTTTACTAAGTGCCACAGCTACCCCTCCCCCTCCTCTCAATCTCCTTGTTACTGTTTTACCCTGGCATCATAAAAGTCAGTGACTCATCATCCAAACCAGTTCTGTTATCTCTCTCTCTCTCTCTCTCTGCCTTTGCCGGTGATGTAATAGCCTGAACACATTTGCAAACACACAGACACAGTTCTCCCTTATGCACACACATGCGCTTGCACACACACACACACACACACACAGAGTGCTCTCTATAACAACAGTCCCATTCAGAAGAGAATGGAAGGCCACAGAGGTGAGCTCATGAGGACCAGACGCCGTTATCAACTCGCTAAGTAAACCCTGGAACTGCTGCCTCCAAGCTTGTTAACCAGGCACTCGTTAGCAGGTTTGTGAGGTCATAGAGACCCATAATGTCAGTCAGCTGGAAAGAGAGAGGGAGGGAGAGAGGGCAAGAAAGAGACAAAGAGAGTGTCTTTTCTATGCCTTGTACTGCATGAAATGACTAGATATGCTCTCATGCTTTCAATTATGAAAGCATTTTAACTTGCAACAGAGATGTGAAACACCTATGTATAACTTAAGACCTCCTACCTGAAATCTCAATTTCTATCTATCTGTCTTTTTATCTATCTGACTATCTATCTATCTGATATGCTCTTTGAGATTAAGAACTTGCACAGTAAAGTAGGTTCTCCATCGAAATCACATAAAAACCTTTTATTGTCCAATTGTCTGTGGCTTAGGTTGTAAATGGTTTGCCTACCATTTTTATATGGATTTAGAGGCTTTTTTTTTACAGTCCCCATGGACCATTGAAGGCCATCTTTAAGATGCATGTAAGTGCATATTTACACGGAAAACATATCTTGCTATCTCTTATGGAGTGATCCCCAAGTGGCTTCTCTTCTTTGCCTGCATCCATATGATAAGCTAATCCTTTGTCTAGCCATGAAGCAGACTCTTGTAAACACTTTAGATGTACTGTTGTTTCACCATACAAGGATTAACACTCATTTAGATCTGCACTGTATTTGTATTTGTGCTTTGTCAGTGACAACGCAGTAAATCTGAAGCAGTTCTTCCTGTCTAAGGACACAACGATAGGCCCAGCCAGGGAGCGGTCGGCTCCACTTGTTTGAACTGTGTCATAATAAATGGCTTCATGGCTTCAACAGTGTACCCTCATGAGTCCCAGTGCGAAAAGGGCGCATGGATATTTACGACCGTCACCGGGTGCCAGACATAATAGCACCTGTGTGTTTTATCAACTCGTCTTCTGAGAGCGTGGTGCATTGTTTTGTGAGACCATCAAATGCTTGTTATGTAGAGTAAAAGTTCACAGAGAGAACATAATGTGGATATTTTCCAGTGCTTTAGAGTGTGAGACATAATAACACCTGCATGTTCTATCAGCTAAAGTCATTATGAAGTCTGGACGATATATTGTCTTCTGGTAACATTGTATGCTTGTAAACAAGTAAAAGCTTACAAAGCTTTTGAAAGTGCACTTAAAAAGATTACCAGTCCTACGTTTGAAGTGAAGTTATCACACGTAAGTGTATGTTTTGTCCTCTTGTAGACATTGTTGAACATGGCCAGTAATTGTGAGTCATCAGTGGTGTCCTCTTTAGGTGTTAACTGCCATTGATGACAGATGCAATGTTGCCTCAACATGCATCTGTCAGTATGTTAACCACTTCAAGTGGATTAACTGAATCTTCAGAGTACCTGGAGCTACACACTGACTCAATCCCACTGCCCTCCTGAACCCTAGGCCCTAATCTACGAAGACTTCACTAGCATGAATCAGCTAATCATAAAGCAGAATTATGCCAGTTAATGGAGAAATCCGGTCTGAATCAATCCATAGCCCTGTTTTTTGAGGTCCCTTACTGCTGTCAGTAGGAAAAAGAATGAGACAATTTGATACAACATGCACCAAATATCTAATCGACAGCTCACACTAACTGAATGAGTTACAGAGGCTCACTTTCAGTTTAATATCACTATGCCCCATTCAGTTAATATTGGTTATTGGTGCACTATTCAGTCTATGTTGTATTAAAATTTTCTTTTTCTTTTTCCAACAGACAGCAGTTGGTGACCCCAAACAACAGGGCTATTGACTGATTCAC
The DNA here is from genome assembly GCA_027481765.1 of Tenualosa thibaudeaui. Taxonomy (NCBI): domain Eukaryota; kingdom Metazoa; phylum Chordata; class Actinopteri; order Clupeiformes; family Clupeidae; genus Tenualosa; species Tenualosa thibaudeaui. Next base: position 5,582,853 of record JAIFZK010000136.1, on the reverse strand, counting down.
ACTGGATTTCATCTTCCAGTCTTTGAGGGTTCAGGGCTTAAGGGTTTATGGGTGGTAATGGGAATTGGGATTTCTGTTTACTTGGGTATATAAGTCACACACCCAAAGCTCTTTCTGGGCCATATCAGGTCATACTGGGTGTTTATACCCAAACAGCGTGTGTGTTTCTCTGTAAAACATGACGGAGTAAATAAACACTGTGTGTGTGTGTGTGTGTGTGTGTGTGTGTGTGTGTGTGTGTGTGTGTGTGTGTGTGTGTCAGAATCAGATGAGGGTTAAGATCAGGTCTTGAATCTGATTTGGTAATATGTGGAGCCGTATGGAAATCTCTCTGTATCCTCTAGGTTCATGTGACTATGCAGCAAAGTAGCCTGAGAGTTTGTGCCATAAGTCTGAAATAGCTGCAAGGTGGTTTGTTGAATGATTCGTGAGTTTGTAATTGTTTTTATTATATTGCCAATGAAAGTTTATGTTTCCTAAATGACCAATGATAGTTTGTCACTTTTTTTTCCTAAATAGCCAGTAAGAGCATGTTTAATGTTAATACAAAGCTCAAGTGAATAGTTTCATAACATTTGCTTAATGGACAATTAAAATAAAATGTCACCACACACTTGGTATTTACTACCAGCCACAGCAGTCCCAATAGGCCTACATGAAGTCACAGTGATGAAATGGCTGAAATTGACAAATGTCAGTTACAAACAGAGCCAGACTGGTGGAGCCCAGTCCAAAAACAGGGTTTGAAAGATGCAGTCTGTGATGCTGAACAGTTTGTAAACAACAAAAATGTTTTATAGCTTCCACTTAATATCTCCCCCGATACACTGGCTCTCTACTATCCAAATAGACTCATAAAAAAATAAATTAGCAAATTAATAAATAAATAAACAAACAAATAAGCAAATCCATAAATGAGTGGCTTTGTGAGCTAGGAAGTGGGTTTGGGAGGGTTGTGCTACCTTTCTGTTCACGTTTTGTTTGATTGTTTGTGTTCAGCCCTTAAAGGAATACTGTGTCAATGTATCTGTTTGTTTTAGTCTGGTGCTCTTCTTTGGTGTCAAAGAAAAAGACTGGAGTCCAAAAAAGTTCCAAGACTAAGGCACTTGTTACACCAAAATGACAGATTCACACCTACAGTAAATGTATGCTTGCCTTCCTGAGGGCAACATTGTTCATGCATAACTGCATGGTATGTCTGTGGGCATCATTAATCTGTCGCTTCAGAACATATTCATTAAAAATGATTGGATTAATTTCACTTCAGGTAACTTTTCTTCTTTTAGTAGTGATTTGTTGACTTGCTTCTCTGTCTTTCTTCACATGATTGGTTAAGTCATTTTGCAGAGCAAGAGTAGGTTCTCTTTTCCTTGAAGCATCCTGTTTCATGAAAGTTATCAGTGTGTGGAGTCACTTAGCTGACGTATTCCTGAAAACAGTGTTCTTAACAACATCTGACAATATCTTTCAAGTGGAATTGGGATTAGCCTGACCTTGGCATTTCAGTTTGAATGACACATTATTGTGGGGAGTTGTGTGCTTGGTGGGAAACATGGTCTTTAGCCTGAGGTCTAAGTCCTCTCATGTGTGGACTGAGAAGAATACACACATACATACACACACACACACACACACGCACACATACACACACACACACGTTTTTGTTTTTTTTGACCCACAGACATAAATAACAGAAAGGACACCGACACACCAACAGTTATTGAGGTAACCATACACCAGACATATTGAGAACCCTTACTTTTTATGACTCATGAAAACACACACACACACACACACGCACACACACACACACACACACACACACACACACGCACACATTCACACAGTTCTGCAGCCCCCACCTACTTAGGGCCAGATACACACACACACACAGAGACACACACGCACTCACACACAGTTTAGACAGTTCATTCTCACCGGTGTACTATCCAGCTCATAATTGATTCCTCCCTGTGTTTTGCTGTGGATACTTGTGGCTGTATGATGCTACCAGTCATCCCTGTCTTTGCTCAGTGAGGGCTCTCCACAGAGGACGGCTTTGTTGTTGTCACCATAAACAAATTTCCCCTCAACGGCCCAGCTTTGTGCAAATAAGGCGCGGGTGTAACCCAAGCGTGCATGATGTCATAGTGCCGCGGTGGCTGGTGGCTGCCGGCTGCCGTGACTCCTAGGCCCATTGTGAGTGTGGAAGTGACACGTGAGAGTTTCTATAGAGACACGCTCCCTGGAGACAAGCTTAACGTATCAGCACAAAAGACAAACCGGTATGCTTGTGAAAAATGCCAGATGACTTCACACAGTTCATCTGGTTTGCATCACTCGCGCGCACACACACACACACACACACATACACACACAGTAAGGGAAGCAGAACTTGTTTTTATGTTTAAATTATCAGATTTCTTCATACTCTGTATCACTCAACACTAAATTTAATGCCTCAGAAGTTGCAAAGTGAAGACATTTAGTGTATTATGACATGCAGGCCTGTGTCTGGATCTATTTTTAGGCAAAAAACACATGTGTGGAGGGCTATTCTGGGTGTTTGCTGCCAAGGGAGAGCAAGACAGCATTCATCAACATTAATGATGAAGCAGCAAATCACCAGAAATTGAGATATAAATAACAGCGACACATGCAGATTAAATTGGGTGTTGAAACACACCCCACGCTGTGTAATCAACACCCCGGCCCCTGATGGCAACAGAAGTTATTTGCACCCTTTCATCATCTCCCATTGTCGTCACCTCCCTCCCTCTCTTTCTTCTCTTCTGCTTTCAAAGTTCATTGAAGGTGTTGAGGTGTTTAATTGTTTTTTGCTTTTTTGCATGAATCCTCTGTCTGAAAGGAGTTCAAATGAATGTTAGATTTTTCCTTTCAGTTTATTCTAAGAAATCTCTTTTCTTTGTTAGGAAAATGAAGATAACAGCAATAACACAATATCTTTAGTAAATGTTTTTGGAGATATATTTATATAGATTTAAATACATTTAATCTATATTTGTATATATTTAAATATATTAGGTTTCCATTGCTTAAATTCCACATATCCTTCTGACGTCTTCAGTTGTGATACAGTAGGCACACAGTCTGGTGCCACCCAATGTATATCGTCCCTTTGTGTGTTGGGTGAATGCATCTTTCACGCTGGCAAATGAATGGAGGCTGAAATAATACACTGGACTGTTCAGACACGCACAGGTCCCAGTGTCTAGTCTCACCATCTAGGCTCTGTGGTGGATGGTGGGCTGCAATACAATGAGACTAAAGCAATGCTATTGGAATGGAAGAATTGATATTTATGCTCCTTGGCGTCAACAGTCAGTCAAAATCCGATTAGTAAGGTCACTGTCCTACATAGAGCAGTACCAAGCATTCCAGGTGTGCATTGGCAAGGTCAGACAGATACTTCAATCTCCTCATTACATTCAGCGTAGTATGAGTTTATAAGCAGTTTTTTTAGGTAAAACTACACATGGTTACTTGAAGTCAAAATTGTTTGTTATTATTATTGTTATGTCAAAATCCTTAATACTGACTCCTCCCTGTCAGCCCTCTATGTCAGTAGAGCTGGACTGTGTTGTGTCAGTGCGAAACCTTCAAGAATGAATGGAGTTATTTATTAGTTTAATTTTTTTGCGAGAGTTTCATATTTCTTGATGCGTGGAAAAATGGATTCATATGGATTCATATTCATAAATTTATCCATATCCACATCTACTGATAGATTATGAAGAAATGAAAAGATAAATCCAAACGGAGAAATCTGAAGTTGCCAGTCTTTCGTTTTTATATTCCAAAGAACCTTTATAGCCCAGGGATAACTGAAAGAGATCCATGTGACATGCACAAAGAAAGCATCCTGGAATGTTTCCGTGAAGAGATCTTTGGCAAATCACACCTGAGTGCAGATTGATTTGCATGCAAAGTGCCCTGGTTAGTTCTCACCCTGGCTTCTAGCATGCCAGTGGATTTGCTGAGACAAGTCTCTCAAAGAACAAACAGAAAAAAGGAAACGTCTCACCGTCATTTCAAATGAATCATGAGAAAGAAGGCATCAGACTGACCCCATCCTCTATTTTCCCACAGGGCAATGACAGGATACACTTACAAGGATACTGCACACAAACTAGGTCTCAAAAGGAAAAGAACTTGGAAGCGATAACAGTGGTTGTGCCCAATGTGTCTGTGTGCTAAATCTACATGCCAATAAACAAATGACGTCATATTTATTTTCTCTAGATGATATTGAGGTCCGAAGTTATAACGTGTCCTTTTAAAGAAAAGATCTCTGGCTCTCTCATTGTTTTTTGGTGCAAATTGGAACGCAAACTGAACTATGGACTTGGTTTATTGCTTCATAAAAGTGCCTCTTCTCCTGTGTGTCTCGTGTTTCTTCATAGCGAAGCTTAATTGCTGTTAATTTTCAAGTGTGGCTCCAAGTCCCATCCTGTTTAAATCTGTGGCCTGCACTGGGAGTTTGAGCCCCGTTTCCATGCCAACGCAGGCCTTATTTAAACCCTCCCTCTCCCTCCAAAGTCTGTGTTATTACACATTTGGGGAAGGATGCATTTACTGCCAAAGTCATGCAAAAAGAGGCATAATTTTGGCCCTGGATGCTGCTCCTGACATTTTGATTGCACCTCTGTGTCAGTGGAGCTATGCAACCTCCCAAAAAGGCTATTTCCGTTTTCGGCTGTCTGTTGGAGTCAAGTGGCAGACACTGTGGGGCCATGCCAAAGACTCAGACGCAGTCATGCGCACACACACACTCCACTCACACTCACACACACAGACACACACACACAGACACACACACACACACATACCATCAAACAAGTGTAAATAAATACATACATACATAAATACATACATAAATAAAGGCTGACGGTCTCTGTCTGCTTGTGGCACAAAGACAATCCACTAACCAAGGGTCCAACAAGGTCCAACCTGCATAGAGAATAAAAGGCATTCCTATAGGTCTGAATGAAGGCATGCCGCATTGTGTTTCTCATGTTCGCGGAAGTATGTGTCTTAAATAAAGGGGCATTGAGGCGGAGAAGTCAAAGCATCAGACTTTGATCTAGATAAGGATAGGGAACTAATGAAGGATAACAGTGACTTCATAGTTTCTTGAGCGTCGCGCTGATTGGGATCTTCAGATATTCACATGCAGTGGAGCATGTTGTGCTTGCAACTGAACTTGTTCCGCTTCTGAAGTTTGCTGGTATGCCAGCCATGCCGTAAAATCCCATTGCAACCACACGCTGGGACAGGGACTCTAAACACACACACACACACACACACACACATACACACATACTTTTACATGTGTACACATACCTCAGACACACACACAAACGGTTGTTCGGTCTCTTCGTTTTTTTCTGACCCTCTGACCAGGAGCACCTGTTGCCACCCCATGTCTGACATTCATCTTTGTTTAAACAGATGACAAGTGCCTATTACCAGCCCCCACCAGCTCCCTTTGAAAAAAAAGTTAATCCACAGAAAGCACTTATTTGTCTGCTGCTAATTAGTTTGGGCGCTGATAGATGCCTGGGGATGGTGAGCTGAAGGAGTGTACAGGATTTTATTTATTTATTTTTGGGTCTGTTTCCTGTTCTGGGTTGAAATTCCTTATCTGCTCAATTCAAATGACACAGGCTGGACTTCGCCACAACATTTGAATGTCTCTGGGCCAGACAGAACTTTGCATTATGTAGGAGTCTAAATGGCCCGACCATAATACACCCCAGAGTAAACATGGCTGGAGATAAACAGAAACACACACACACACACACACACACACACACACACACACACACACACACAGAGAGAGCTTCTGCCTCAAATGAAAAACCTCCTAACTGGTCATTCTTTAAAGCCTCCACAAACTCACAGGTGCACACACACACACGCACTTTCCCACAGCTCACTATTTTAAATCAAAAACTTCATGTCCATATGGACTGCCATAGACTACAATGTTCTTATGTTCATGCACTACACATACCATACACACATTCATCTAGCACACACACATGCTAAAATATTTTCTGTCTGACTCACACACACACACACACACACACACACACACACACACACACACGGAGGGCACTCTAAATTTAAGTAATCTCAGATGGTATACCTCATGTGATCCCAGCGTTTAGTGTGCACAGTGTAAAAGAAAAAAAAAAAAAAAAAGACTTCAACCAGAGAACTCTCCTGTGCGGCTGCTGTTATTATTACGCAATGTTTTCAGTCAACATCCCAGCAGCGCTGGAGAGCTGGAGAGGCCTTGGGCCCCTGGAGGGAAGGGCCGCTTAGAGGGGTCAGCTTGGTCATGGGTGCCTCTGACTGGGTCACATGCTACTGGACACCAACCACAGAAGGGTAAAACACCTCAGGGAGAGATACTAGTCCGTCACAGCGGCTAGACATGTCTTACACACACACACACACACGCACACACACACACGCACTCCTTTAGCAAACACACACACATACTTCCTCTGTGCCTTGAAGCCACAGATACACACACACATTCAAACATAGACTCCCGGTCGTGGCCCCAGGGGTATGTTAGGTAAGTGGGGTCAAGGGACAAGGGAGTGGTTTGGGAGTCAGACAGGCAACAGAATAACTCCAGCAGGTGGTAGTATGCAATATCTCTCTCTCTCTCTCTCTCTCTCACACACACACACACACACACACATCATACACAGCTGTTTTTTTCCCAGTATAAATGAGCTCAGGTCTGGAAGACTGAAATTCCCTGTTAAAGAGGCAATAAGGGCTTTTGACTGCAATGATCCGACAGCCACATGTGTTCCAAACATCATCCACAGCAACAGATTAATGAAGGCTTTCTAACTCACTAACTCTTGTAGCGCAGTGACATCATGCTGAAAAGGTTGTTTTTAGGTTAGAATTTTCTGGGGCTTTGCGCCCAGTACACAAAAGCACAGACAGATGTGTCTTCCCTTCAGGTGGTCGCTATCAGACATTGTTCTAAGGATGTCTGAAACATGTTATCAGGCTTAGCTAATCTAGTAACAAAACATGTATAATAAAATTAAAATCATTTAGGCACAGTATTTTATCTTGTCACTTGTGCTAAGAGATTTTTTCATTTATTTTGTAAAACACATACTAGAGATCCTAATACCAGAGGCCTGTTATGACACCAGCGGAGTCTATTAACCTCTGGGCAGAATCCAAACAGCCATGCAAAATACTCACACAAACACACAGCCATCAGCCACCATCTCCGCTGATGCAATGTGATCCCTCTCCGTTTCACTGTGTGCCCCACAGATCAACCCGTCTCGTCTTCTCAAAGGGCCGGCCCGAGCCCCCCCCCCCCCCCCCCCCCTCAGCTTGCTCCGGGTCAGTACCCGTGCAGCCATTATTGGGTCCTCCTGTGTTTTTCAGTACGAGCTCTGTCAAAGCAAGGGGAACTTCCACTGTGCTGGGTCCCTCCCCCACTGTAGGCTTCTAATCCAGCCCATGATGCAGCGTAGTGATAGCCCGCAAAACAGCTGGGCTCCCCAGGATGAACACAGCTGGCCTTGGCAATTTCCTGCAGCAAAAAAAAAATCTCACAAAGCTTTCACCTGCTCTCCCTATACCACATCATCGTCACAGGCAGACGTCCTATTACAAGACTTGTCTGTCTCACACTGTGTTCGCCTATGGGGTGTAATCTCATGTGGTTGTGGATGTATAACTTATTACATAACTGCCTCACAATGTCAGTTTCACGTTCAAAGTTCCTACCACTGTAGAGCTGGCTTAAAAAGTGGTGCATGTAGTCCTTTAATCTAGTCCTAGCCTTGAGCAAAGCCTCCAGAGGCACAAACCTGACAACCAGTGCTTGCCCCCCACGGCGTGCTTACATAAACTACTAGCATGCTTACAATTTATGAGGTGAGGTTTGTGTTGTATGATGAAGTCATCCCTCTGTCAGGTATTTGGTTGTGTGCTCGTGTGTTGAGGGAGATTGTGGAGGTATTAGTTAAAGAACGCACACACACACCAGAGAATGTGAAAGGCATTTCAGGGAGAAGATACAGGGGCCCTGAGGTACGTGTGGAACGCCTGTAATATGATTTCCATGCATCTAAATAGCGTCTGGTTTGCCAGAGCTGAAATGAGATCCCTTGGGTCGTGAAGGTCTGGGTTATGTCACACAACAAGATGCCTGATGCAGCCAAATAACAGCCATATTCAATGTTTGGGACTGAGCTAAATGAAGACTGGCTTTGATCAAGGTTTAGTTTATCTGAATCACTGCTGCTAAGTGAGACACACCCCTAAATCAATCATTAGATGCCTACACAAACACTTATTTGAGCACATAGGCTACATACACACTTTACACGGAATCTTTTACGACATACATACGTACATACCCTATCTACTCAGTATATGCGGTGGATAACGGCCGCTGAGGTGTCCCTATGTAGAGGAATAATAGACGAGGCTTAGCAACGATCAGCACGTCGAAAGCAGAGTGCTGTTTGCCTACACCAAGTCCAGTGTTCTGGCAACCGCTTATCACCCGGTTGCCAGAATTATTTTTATATTCAATTAATTATTTTTTTAAGCAGTTATCTAATGGCTGGTTTGGTCACCTTTGGTGTAGGCTTCTTTGAAAGTAGATCCATAAGGCTGGCTGCTGTTATTATTACCACTCTAAATGGCATTGATATGGAATAGTGATTAAATTATTTTATCAGATATATGTCATAGGTGTCCTGTTATCTGGGAATGACGGACACCCTGTTAGCCAATCAGAAAACAGTATTTAATTTGTCCGGGTGATGAACACACCGAGTCAGGCCCTTTCTGGTTCACTGCTGTACCCAAAGGTGAAGGTTTACACACACACACACACACACACCAAACACACGCACGCAAGAACAAGCCACACAAAGTGAGGTCGGAAGGTCACTTTTTATTAATTTAGCTGCAGAGTACTGTAACACTGTGCCTGGTGCCAGGAGGAAGATTCAGCAGTGGTGCTGGTGGCGTTTTACTCGTGGTGCAAAGACAGCAACCGTCATAACAATGTAATACAACTCCTTTCAAACAGACTTTCAATAGCAACTCAAATCTATATTTATTATGCAAATGTGCTTAAGTAGTCTATCTAGTGAGGATGATTCTAAGGCACTACTGTTCTAACATGGCTCAATTGGGGGGGGGGGGGGCATAGCCTAGTGGTCAATAGCTTCAGACAAAAAGCTACCATTTCACTGAAGGAACCATTAGTCCATGAAAGGGAATCCTTTCTCTCTGTGTGTGTGTGTCTTGGTTCAAATTAGACAAGAAAGTAGGGCTGTTTTACAGTCATCTGAAGATGAAAGAGCTTCATTTGGTCCAACACAGGCAGATTCTCTCACAGGCCACAACACAAAGAAGCTTTGTACATCTGTGTGAGAGGCTGTGTATGCATGTGTGTATATGTGTATGTGTGTGTGTGCCTACAATTCTATGGGACTCCATTACTTATTTAATCCCCACCTCTGAATCTAACCCTAATTCCCAAGTGCTATGACAGTTGCTCTTAGACCATAAAAAACCCAAACCATATGGTATTTCGCAGGTCAGCATTTCCTAAGTTAGGGCCAAATGTCCTGTCTTGCTACATAGTATGAGTATGAAGTATGTACTTCAGAAAGATCTGTGGATAATGTGATGAGTATACATTGAAAAACTGTGACCTCTATGAGCCAGTGATGGTGGGTTTTACAAGTAAATATTATATCTTAACACATCTATTAGACAGACTGATTTTCATTTAAACATTATACAGGCATAATGCTCAAGCAAAAAACGAAAAAACAAAACAAAAACAAAAACAAGCAAAAAAACAAAACAAAAACAAAGTAACACTTTGTAAAAGATAAAATACTGAACAAATGTGTATTCCATTTCATTTTTTTTACAGTAGAGTCTAAAGCAGCAACTATATTTCTCTCGTTCTCTTACTCATTCTTCACAGGAGTGTTTGTACTTCATGTAACAATATCCATATCCATATCAAACAACAACACATCAAAACAAACAGACAAAGACAGCTTTAGGACAGCTTTAGGAAAAATACTTCTTCAGAAACCGTTAAGGTACATTCTTTAAAATCACCAGTGATTCGTTCAGTCAATTGTCCGTCAATAATATCCATGAATCCAGGATTGTCAAAGCCTAGCAATCCAGTCCATGTGTTTGAGCTCAATGTTTTAGTGTCCTAATATTCTCAGAGACTTGCCTGTAACAATGTGCACCATTTGAGTCAATTCAGTATGGGGATATAGAACAAAAAACACAGCATTTATCATTTGATAGCCTTAAAAGTCACTGCTCATTCTTCAGAAAGAAAGAATATATGAAACTCCAGCAGAGCAGTGTAAATTGTGATAGAGAGTTATGACCGTAGCAGGCTGCAAACCAGATGGACTCAATATCTTGAATAGTAAAGTGAGCTAAGAGGTGTTCGCATTCAGACACCTTCTTCAGCCAGGAAGAGGGCCAGTGTGCTGCTAATGGACAATAGACCGGTCCATTATATTGGGCCATTACATATAATGGTACAATCATGACATTATTATGATTAAATACCAATGATTATTTCTAAGAATATGTGTCTCAGTAACAGGCTGAAAAGAGTATGTGTGTGTGTGCGTGCGTGCGGAGGTGAAGTATGGGAAATTTTAGTTCCAGTACTTACATAGGAATCTCCCTCTGAGAGGAGATTTATCAAGAAAGTGACTCATAGCTAAAAATACAAACTAAACAGGGACAGATACGTGTGTGTGTGTTCACAGGGAGTGTTTCCCTTATGCACGACATGTGTGAGTGTGAGTATGGACTTGCTGGCCAACATGTGTGTTGACCTATTCACACACCTGTACACACACACCCACACACCCTTTCAGATAAATCATGCCTATTCTAGGAGTGCTTATCCCCCGTGTCAATAAATCAAGATGTACTTATGGCTTTTTATGCTTTTTGTGTGTGTGTGTGTGTGTGTGTAGTGCTTTGCATGTGAGGTCACGCTTTTAGGAAATACATGTGTGATACCAATACTGATTGTGTAAATGTATACTTCACAGTGTCACCTTTTCTGAGTGTGTGTGTGTGTGTGTGTATGTGTACAATGGAGTGTTTCTCTACAAAAAAATCACAGTGACTCTTTGTGTGTGTGATTCTCCTTGACGGCAAACTGCGTGACTATGACTGTGTCTTAAATCACAGTAAATCTGTGTGTGTTTCTCTGTCTATTCAGTGTGACAGCTTGAGTTATGGTGTGCGTCTATGACTGTATGGTAGAGTGGAGTGTGTGTGTGTGTGTGCTTAAGAGAGCATAGCAAGTGCACACTAAGACTGCACTGTGAATTGGAGTGAGTGAGTGTGTGTGTGTGTGTGTGTGTGTGTGTGTGTGTGTGTGTGTGTGTGTGTGTGTGCGTGCGCGCCTATGAGAGGACAGTGAGTGTGACTGTTCCTTTGGTCCTCTTGAGTATGGCCACGGCCTCCTCATGAGTGACCCCCTCCAGACTCTGGCCGTTCACCGCCATGATCTGATCACCTCTCTTCAGACGCCCATCCTCTGCTGCTGCACCCTAGACACACACACACACACACACACACACACACAGAGAGAGAGAGAGAGAGAGAGAGAGAGAGAGTTAATAATATACACTCAAAGCCAGAGATACTTCTCTGCTGTTATACACCACACAACCACACATACACACACACACACCACAGACACACATACATACATACATACATACACCAAAATCAGTGAGGACCCATAAAGCCCCTGACCTTTCCAAAGACAGTTTTGACGTAGATGGGCAGGTCTCCATGGGGACTGCCAAAGCCGCCCACAATGCTGAAGCCCAGTCCATCTGGCCCCCTCTCCAGGGTAATGCTCTTATACTGTGGGGGTCTGGAGAAGAGAAGGGGACAGGAGAGAAGGAGTTAGAGATGTTCTCATTGCCTGGTGGGCTTAGACTCAGGAGCTCTGCAGAGTGGATGGAGACACATACTGGGTGAATTAGAAATCACATTATTCGAATTAAATTAAATTTAACTGAATTTTATTGAATATCATTTTACGGATAGACTGCAGTAGTGTAAGCATACATATCACATAGTGTATACTACATTCACAAACACAACATATAGTATACTATGCTATAACTATTAAACTAAAAGCATCTTACACACAGATGAATATGATAACATTGAATATTACTTTGCATTTGTTAAATGTAAAATGAATGACTGAATGAATGTTTGGATGGCGAGGGATGAAGAGTCCATTTAGAGTGCCTGGAGGATGTGAGGTTGAGTTCATGGTTAACATTCTGATGGTCATGAGGCTTCGGGTATTAAGTTACATCATAATGTCTGTGTGTATGTAAACACAGTTACATAGGCCTCCCATCAAAAGCCCCTGGACACATCAGCACTCAGAGGTCACAGGCTTTATTGGACCCTCCTGTGCTATCACACAGAATGGACAGATCAGAGAGAACGGGTGAGAGAGAGAGAGAGAGAGCGAGGGAGAGAGAGAGAGAGAAAGAGAGAGAGCATAGCCAAACAAAATGCCTTGAAGAAATTGTAACAGGGGAAAGGCCACCCACAGCTAGACAGACACACACACACACACACACACACAGGCGTGTTTGTGTTTGTGTCTGCTTGGGCAAGGTGTCTGTGTCTGTGGATGTGTTTGCAAACTTGACACTAAATGCAAGAGTGCAGGGCAGGGGATGGAAGATGGATAACATTACTGTTAAAATCTTTGATCGCCCTAGATGGTATGTGAACACTGGGCTTTGTGTGATCACCACAGGATCTCTGTCTGAAAGTGCCAAGGTAGAGACCAAAGTCAAAGGTGTGTGTGTGTGTGTGTGTGTCATACCCAAGGTCGTCGTGGAAGATGCTGCTGGCCGTGAGGCCCGACACTGACAGTCCAGCTGCCGTCTGCTCTGGAGTCGGGCTAGTCACTGTAGTATCACCGGCCACCACCTGGGAAAAACATTGGCAAGATTAAACAGCAACACACAACAACATTCATTACTAGCATATCTGCCATTATATCTGGGCTCACCCAGGAAATTCTTAATCATGCGATCTAACACAGAGGCCTTACATTCTTTTAAGTGTTATCAGTTCTTTAGTTTTTATTTAATCTTCAAGAGAAAATTTATGCACAGATACACAAACACAGACACACACACAAAAAAAAAAAACAGGTGGAGACAGATAAGGACAAACAGAAACAAACACACACACACATACACACGTGCAATGACAGATCAGTAGCCCAAAGTTACACGCTTTGACTCTTAAAACAAATGACCAGCACACAAAACATCAATTATGTGGCCAACAGTCTGACTTAGACCAATGAAGCCAGGTCTACAGACAGAGATAACCACATGTTTACACAACATGACAGACACACACACCCACACAAACACCCACAAACACAGAGCCTATCATTTGTTACACCTTGAGATAGACCTCAGCCATGGGGGTGAGTGGTGTATGATGTGGGCCTGTTTTTGTGTGAGTATGTGTGAGTGGTGTATGATGTGGGCTTGTTTTTGTGTGTGTGTGTGTGTGTGTGTGAGTGGTGTATGATGTGGGCTTGTTTTTGCGTGTGTGTGTGTGAGTGGTGTATGACGTGGGCTTGTTTTTGTGTGTGTGTGTGTGTGGGGGGGTGTTTGTGTGTTTTGACAGAGACAGGGGATAAGGTATTGAGACATGGGGGTCAACTACAGCAATGTCACTGTCTACGTATTTACAGATAGGGAAGAATGTGTATGTGTGTGTGTGGCATGCATGCATGTCTCCCTGAACATATGTAATTGTGTGTAGCTGTAAACACAGTACCGTGTTTGTGACCTACCTGTGTGCTTTTACCACATTGGTGGCTTGTCCCCTCATTTGTGTGTGTGTGTGTATGCGTGTGTGTATGTGTGTGTGTGTGTGTTTGTGTGTCAGAGGGAGAGAGAGAGAGAGAGAGAGAGAGAGAGACTCCCCACCTGCAGCTCGATGGGTCCACTGGCGTTCTTGAGCAGACTGACTGCCTGGCTGTGTGTCATGCCCTCAGTTGTTGTCCCACAGATGCTCATGATTCTGTCCCCCATCTGAACACACACAGCCAGTTAGGAAAGAAAACTACAACTCCTATGATACCTCAACTTCAATTTCAAAGACACTGCGCCTGTAATCTGGCATATCTAACATGCATTAGAACTGTGCATTGAATCAAAGTAATCAATTAATTGTGATTGTGTCAATAGACAATAACAAAACAACATAATCAAAATGCAATGACTATCTTCAAAGGTGGTGGACAGCCCTGGTTTCAGAAAGTAAACTTTCTGTCTTTCTGCCTGTACAGGTGGTATTTCAAATCAGCTTGACTTGACTGTGGAATTTTGCTACGGATCAGGTTTTTCAGTTTGACTACATAAACGTTTACCTTAGTAAAACTTTAAGTAAAAAAAAAAGGTGTTGATTTCATAATTACTGAGGAATTGTGTGAAGTAAGCATAATCTCAATATTGACTAAAATAATGATTCTAATTTTTGAAACAACTGAGCAGCCCTAACATGTATGAGATACAGAATGTGCATCTGAAACTATAACTCCCACAGTCCATCACATCCACTTCCTGTCTCAAGGTGTCTGTGCAGAGCAGGGCAGGCCGTGAATAAGTGAACCTGACAGGAGTTTAACTGCTCAAAGAGAGCACTCTGCCTCACTGAAATGGGGGAAGATGAGGCCACTTCAACTTTGTTCTTCACAAAACGTTTACTTGAGTGTTCACTGAGGTGGCCATTCTAATTATAGACCTGAAAAAATCACTGGCAGAGAACTTCAATTGCCCTCAAGTCTGTTTAGCAGCTGAGGTGAAATACACTAATCCTTTATTTTCCCGCTTCTTTTCCACATTCTTCTGAGCACATTGTCTATATTCCCCCCAGTCTTTGTAGCAAAGCATAACCACACCATTGTCAAGCTTCCCATAATGGGTGGTCATTATGGCCTGCTTTATGTGTTGGGAGAAGAGAGATTTATAGTCCCCAGATGTCTCACTGCTCGGCTATTGTCTGACAGTGACTGTGTGTGTGTGTGTGTGTGTGTGTGTGTGTGTGTGTAAATGACAATGGCCATTTTGTGTGCCTCTGCCATTACTGGCAGTGGCAAAATGGACTTTAGGCCTGAGTATGAACAGAGAAGATATTTGAGGTATCCAAACTGTTTGTGTGTGTGTGTGTATGTGTTTGGTTTTGGTGTGTGTTCACAGAGGGAGAGACAAGAGAGTCTGCTGAGGACAAGAGAAAACCATCACGTTCTAAACTCAGTGCCGTGTACAGGAGACCAAAAAGAAATCTGGATGAAAAAGACAAGGAGAAAAAAAAAAAAGGTCAAGTTTGCATCTGGCCATGCAGCTTGTAGACCACTGTAGATGCCTGGCCCAGTGTTTGTTATTTTGTGTTACTGAAACATCCAGTCCATTGTGGCTTATTTCTTGGCCTCTTTGCAAGAGTGACTCAAAATGCATTTCTCCACTTTGCTCTGTGCTCTGAGATGGACTGCACTGGCAACGCTGAAGCTGTTCATTGTGCTGTCATCTACCCTAAGTGTAATTCAAGTGGACATTTTAAGACACCACTGTTCATTTTGTGTTATTGATTCACCAGCCAACATGGCAGCTTTACGGTTTATTGTTAGCGACGAGAGAACCTAGAAACCACAACACTCTTGTGTAAATGCTGTTTGGATGTCATAAAGCTATGCTCCCGGAGTAGTGTTAGTAGGGTTAGCTCTGATATGGATCTAGTCTGTGCCGGATCTGGCCTGACACGAGAGTTGCGTCGCTAAATTTGAGCTGGCCCTGGGACACCGTTCTCTAGATCCAAACTTGGTCAAGTCAAATGGCCCAGGGAGGTAAATTCATAATCCACTGGCTCGTTTGGATACAGCAGATGCCCATACTATCCGGGTGAGTTTCTCCTTTAATGACTGGACTTGATTCAGTCCATTGGGTTTTAGTCGCTTTCTAGACACGGCTCTGTGGCAACAGACCTAGGCTATTCCGGCTCTGGCAGTACTCATGGTTTCATGGAAACACAGGCTTATCTGGGTCAATCAACATGTCGACTGAAGGTTGGGTCCAATCAGTCTCTTTCTGCAAAGGCCTTGAACCAATAATGGTTAACTACCCAACAATACAACGGGGGAAATTAACAATGGGAGTAAAGTTAGAGTGTGGTTATCAGCTGAGCGCAGGCTTTTTCCTGTGTGATAACTCAAAGGGTGCTATTCATTTGTTATATCAGTGTTTTATTGATTTCAAATCAGTTCTGATAGTTTACACTATAGTTTACCCACTTCTCTATCCTGCTTTTAAAAGGCCTCACGCTCTTTCTTGCCTCATCACTCATGCAGCTGGGCACCTGTGTGTGCTGTTATTGGATTGTGTGTGTGTGTGTGTGTGTGTGTCTAAGTCATTAGAGACTCACAAGCATGCTTGTGCTCATGTGTGGGCGTGCATGCAGGGTCATGGATGTAGAACATTTTTGTGTGTGTGTCTATGTTTGTGCATGTGAAACAGAAAGAAAGAGTCTGACTGTTTGTGCGTGTCTGTGTGTGTGTATGTGTGTGTATGAATGCCTGTTTATGCTAACTACTTGTAATGTATGCTGATTCTTACTGTTTACATACTGATTTGCCTTATTTGTGCTGTATGTGTGTGTGTGTCTATGTGTGTTAATGTGAGGGAATATGTGTCTTTGAGAAAATAAATATAGTCCTCTGAGTGTGTGTGTATGTGTGTGTGGGAGAGTGAACATATGTGTAAATGTATATGTGTGAGTGCATGAGAAAGGGAAAGTGTGAATGTGAATGTGTGTGTGTGTGTGTTTGAGTGTGTTTGTGCAACAGGAGGTTCTTACTCTGAGTTTCTGAGTCTGCGCAGCCATTCCTGTGGGGTTCATCATGGCGATGAAGATGGGCACATCACCCAGTGGGCTGCCCACTCCCCCCGCTATACTGATACCCAGAGAATCAGACGGACCCTAGAGAGGAACACACACACAACACACATTCAACATTCATTTAAACTTTCCATTGTGCAGTAGTGGTTTACAACGCACAGAGCTCACATCACATTGAGCACACACTCAAACACACACACACACACACACACAGGTAGGCACACATGGACATACAAACACACCACACAAGTTGCAGACTAAACACAATTAGCTCAGTATTTAAAGTCAGCACCACTAGCGTAGGAGAGGAGAGTGATGTGGCGAAGCAGCCAGTGAGCCAGCCAGGTCAGCACACTCCATCAACTAGAACTGCTAACAAAGCACTTGCTGTTCCACTCAAGACACACCACCAGATACCCATCTAAACACCATTATGCCCCCAAACACTGATAAACTGCCAGAGCAATGCTACCACAACAAACAGAGATCCAAGCCAAACATACCAAGGAGTTAAGAAAACACCCCCTAACACCACCACCCTTTTCTATTCCAGGGGTGGTTTAAAATGTCTCAAATTTAATGTTTTTCTTTTTTCTCCTTGTGAAACACGAACACTGTACACGTGTCGACCACAGCTCGAGAGGACAATACAACGTCCGCTCACATTCTGTGGCCACGGCAACAGAAATACACCCACCAATCACCCTGCATTCTCTGCAGGAATTCAATCTGCGTAGGGCTGCCAAGATCCTCTTTTAGAGGACGCAGGGGGACATGCATGGTCCAGCACGGACACGGTTGATTGGTCAGGCAGCGCCTCCTCAACCAATCACGACTTTTGTTACTGGCTCTCAAACAGGTTCAGTGCCCCAGGCCCTAGAATCTAGTGGTGTCAGGCTAAATTGCATATGTCACACTCTGCTATTTAACACCTCCTAATGATAGACTTACCTTGGTGAGCTCAACGATTCTGACATCTTGTTGGTCAAGAGCTGCAGAGAAGAGAGACAGACATTATCACTTAAATCATCATCAACATCAACAACAACAACAACAACAGCATGAAGAAAGATGGAAGGTTGACACCATTCCCATCAGGAGTACTGACAACTGCAGAAAGAAATATTTCTGCTATAAATTGATGCCATATCTCTCTACGGTCATGCAGTAAGCCTAGGATTCGTACATTCGTGACTTCGGCGGGCGTTGTCGTAATCTCCATGCAGGGTGCCTGACCCAGAGAAGGAGTGAGGGGTGACTTTGTAGCTGCCTGTTTCACTCAGCTACAGAAGAAAAACAGAAAACAACAAAGGGGTAAAGGTCACCTGGTTAACGGTGAGGTACCAAAAGAAAACAATTACACAACATTGCATTAATAAGGCATTTTAGACATTGTGCATTTAAAGACTTTCCAGGTATATATTTCTAAGATTATACAGCATCATGCACTGATTAGCTGAATATTTCTTGGTATGTTTTGTGACTGTAACCATAATATGTTGTGGTTGATTGGTGCTAACGGTCATGGTGTGCTCTCTTTAGGCTGGTCGTTTGAGAAGCAAATAGTAGTTACTGTAGAGTCTACTACCTGGGCAGGTGAGACACTCACCTGGCTGTTTTGGGAGAGTCTTCTCTCCGAGTGGAAGGGTCCAGCCTTGAAGCGTCCCACCTCCATCGAGATAGGGCCCATACAACACTGCAGGAAAATCAACAGCCGCAAATGAGCGCAGACACGTGGAGCATTACAAGCAATCTAACACGCAGTGCAGGGTGAAAATCAGTCACATGACCTTTGAGCAGAAGCTTCAACACACACCCTCTACTTTGTGTGCAGCACAGCCTTGCAGTGATCTGTGTTACAACACACCAGTGTGCAGTGTGACGTGAGCTACGTGACAAACATGTATACTATGTATACTTACATACTGCATGCATCATCCCATAGAGCTAATGTACAGTGAACCACATACATCCATCAGGATGAAAAACAAAAGACCATTGGGACCACTTCCTTTGTTTGCTGACAAGGCAGAGTTTGAGACACAGTACACTGAACAGCTTAGCGTATTTTTCAGCTTAATAATGTTCAATCCACAACTTTTGCCATTTCAAAGATTTCCCTTTTATTCAGCGTTTCCTGGGGTACAAATAAATCCACAAACACAGCCCAAGGAGGTATTTCTCCACAACCACAAGTGGGTGCTAAATGAAAGGTTACCATAGTAACGAAATAAGTACACAAAAACGGCTCATATTGAACTTTTCAAAGCAAACAGTTTGGCTCTGTTCAAAGAATCTAAGTGAGTGCATCTAAGGTTGAGGTGTGTGCAGGTGAAGGTGTGTATGTGTGTGTGTGATTACCTTAAGCAGGGCGGCCACAGCCTCTTGCGTGGCGGTACGCACGTCCTCGCCGTTCACCGACAGGATCTGATCCCCCTGCATCAGTCGCCCGTCCGACTCGACAAGACCTCCCCGCACGATGTCCGACACAAACACCCCGGTGTCGTTCCTGGGAAGGAGGTAAAGCAAAAAACAAATAAGCAAACACACAGTGACAACACACACACATCCACTCTCTTGTCATTCCTGTAAAGAGTTAACAGAGAACACAATCAATCAAACAAACATGGATTACAATCTAATGACCTAGTACATTAGTTGCCTTTAGGTACACACACACAGTAGGTTCCGAGGCCTAACACCAATGGCATTTCTATTTTCCAGTGTGCTTTGGGCCAGCCTACAAGCAGGCAGCATCAAGCCTAACCACTGAAAGACTCTCAAATTCAAACCCTGAAATTATGGGGCCGCTGGTTCTACAAGGCCGCATGGCAAATCCATCAGAGGTATTGGAAACTGCAGAGTACTTACTTTTCCTCCCATCTTCACCAGTGACCATAACTAGACCTACTTTTGGGCATACATCATTGTGTCGATTTGCCTCCTGTCAAAAAGTGTGTGTATGTATGTATGTATGTATGTATGTATGTATGTGCTTAAATGTGTGTGTCCAGCTCCTGTTAACCCCAAGCTAACTACCCAAACTATCTAACTACTTTCTCAAATATTACCCCGTCACACACACACACACACACACACAACCCCTTTTTCCCTCCCCAAACAGTAAAACCCTTCTCCCCGAGCTGCTTGTGTCACATGCCTTTGTAAACCTCACTCACTCGCATTACTGGCCAAGTCCCCTGTGTGTGAATGTGATCTGGTCAAATGCGTGCTAAGTCCCAGTGTGACTGACTCGTGTGTGTGTGTGTGTGTGTGTGTGTGTGTGTGTGTGTGTGTGTGTGTGTGTGTGTGTGTGTGTGTGTGTGTGTGTGTGCGTTCGGACATGCACAAAAGTTTGTATGTGTTGGTATCTCCCTCTGTGTATGTGTGCAGATGGGTGTGTGAGAGAGAGACTGTATTTGTGTGAGAGAGAGGTTGAATTTGTGTGTGTGTGCATGCTTGCTCTCTCTTTGTTTGTGTGTGTGTGTGTGTATGTGTGCATGCGTGTGTGTCTGAGAGGTTGGTTTGGCTCAGCTGGACTGGGAACTCTTGGCTGTTAGGGCTGCTCCTTACCACTGAGCTTAGCAGCTTGTTTGAGCCAGACCAATTTGGGTCGCTGCTTGAGCCGCACAGCCGCCCAAGACACACACACACACACACACAGAGCATAAATACACACACAAACAACACACATGTACACACACACACAAATAGAGACAATTGAGACAAATACACAAAAGTATATAACTTGCTACTAACTATAGAAGAAGAAGACCAACATTCATAAACAGACCTCAACATACAGTCACACATATCCATATATGCATGCATCTATGCAGTACATACATGCACCTTTGGACCTTTGGGTCTTCATCCATACATACATCCATCCATCCATCCATACATACATACATTTATACACACATTTGTAATCCCACACAAACCCACATGCACATATATCATACAAAGTACAAACACACACAGTCTTCCTCTCTCTCTTTCTCGCAAATAAACACACACTCACACATTCACATGTCACACACACACACACACACTCCTCTCCTTTTCAACCAGCTCAATTTTTGCACTCAGAGAGTATATTGGCAAACTTCTTGACCTTTCACAAAAGGCTGCATACTAATCCCACACACACACACACACACACACACACAGTCTCTCTCTCCTCTCTACCATAAGGCCTAGTGGACAAACAGAAGGACCTGTGCAAACAGATGGAGGGAATTTTAACTCCTGTCCCCTCTCACTGTTACACACACAAACACACACACACACACACACACACACATGCACACACACACTTACGACAACACACATGTACGTACATGTACTTGTACACTACACGTATGTGCACGTGCGCGTGCACACACACTCAACACACACACACACACGATTGATGTTTTAAAATTATGTTCTGCTAGGTCAGTCAGGTCTCACCTGAGGCCATAAAGCTTATCTGCACAACACAGTACACACACACACACACAAAACATGAATGTTTAATGCTATGTTCTGCAACTAGTTAGTCAGATCCAGCTGACACTTTTAAAGCACAGTACACACTACACACACACACATGTACACAAGTACACACACATGTGCACACACATACACCAAACATGACATTCCATGTTCACATATAAGTTGCTAGGTGAAGTGTAGCCTAAAACACTTCACAACATACACCCATTTGCATGCACATATAACTAAACACATGTCTGAAACCAACACACGACACTTGATAGACACTAGAGATAATGAAAGAATGAATCACTGTCAAAGCCGAGCTTATTTACTCGCTTGAATTACACAGAAATGATGTCATTTACACTGCAATGCAAATCAATGCAATCTTGCAGCAATCAATGCAACAGGTTTTGTTTGCATATTACAGCAACCAGCTCAAGGGCCCATATGTAGACAAAGAGGTTTGAACAACTTCCATAATCTGTAAAGCCCTGCCCTTCTTCTCTGCAATGCTCATTTAAACCTCACATACGGTATGAACCAACACTGTGTGCTTTTGCTTCAGTAAGAGGTGGAAGTGCTCCACAAAAGTCCTAGCATGTATTGGGTTATACCTGTGCACTTAATACAAGGAATTCTACTAATTAGCTTGTGTGCTAATTACAATAATCTCATTCAGTGTGGTTGGAACAATACACACACACACACACACACACACACACACACACACACACAGAAACAAAAAAGATCTGCAAGCATTTCAAACAAGCCTATCTGATGCTCATTTGGCCACTGAGGGTTGGAAGTGTGACAGATCAGAAGGCAGAGCCAAGCGTGACCGGCCCATGCTGGGAAAATGGCCACCACAGCAAATACTGGAGGATTCCACTGGGCTCGACAGCACAGCCAGGGCAAACGCAGCGCCGAGGTAAAGTCCACAGCAGTCTCTTTGTGTGTGTGTGTGTGTGTGTGTGTCTGGCATGCCAATGTGTGTGCCTATGAGCGTGTGTGATTGTGTAATCTTGTGTAATGAATGTCCAAGTCTATAGTGTGTGTGTGCTGAGTGAGATCATGTATAATGTATGCCTAAGTGCTGAGGTGTGTTTGTTTATGTGTGTGTGAGCTCATAATATGTGATCCGATATATGTGTGTGTGTGTGTGTGTGTGTGTCTAAGGGGTTGGTGACTCACACATTAACCTGATTAATTATAGTCTGCTGAACACACACTAGTAGGAAGGCAGCCTGAGAAGTGTGAGTCAGCAGCTTACCTCACCTGATTTAGCACCCAAAGTGTTTGCACTCCTCTCACAAAGGTGAATGGACAACTTACCCCCCCCCCCCCCAACACACACACACCTCCCGTCCCCTCTCTCTTTCTCTCTTTTTCTTTTCAAGGCCTCATCATCAAAATGAGTTTCATTGTGCACTGCGGATTTCATTTCTGAACTTTAAAATTTCATTTTCATTACACAACTTTCTCAGTTTTGGAACAGTTCCGGTTTAGGTTGGGCAATACTGAGGCCCATAAGAGAGGCAGTGAGCCAGAGATAATGATATAATATAATAACCCATGATTGGATATGTTTCAAATGGCAGAATGGTAATGGGTGTAGACTGTGCAGTTACCTCTGGTAATGGGCGTAGACTATGCAGTTACCTCTGGTAATGGGCGTAGACTGTGCAGTTACCTCTGGTAATGGGCGTAGACTGTGCAGTTACCTCTGGTAATGGGCGTAGACTGTGCAGTTACCTCTGTTACTGGTAATGGGCGTATACTGTGCAGTTACCTCTGGTAATGGGCGTATACTGTGCAGTTACCTCTGGTAATGGGCGTAGACTGTGCAGTTACCTCTGGTAATGGGCGTATACTGTGCAGTTACCTCTGGTAATGGGCGTATACTGTGCAGTTACCTCTGGTAATGGGTGTAGACTGTGCAGTTACCTCTGTTACTGGTAATGGGCGTAGACTGTGCAGTTACCTCTGGTAATGGGCGTAGACTGTGCAGTTACCTCTGTTACTGGTAATGGGCGTAGACTGTGCATTTAACTCTGGTAATGGTAATGGGTATAAACTGTGCATCTCTGAAGTCACTGGTCCAGCTTAACCCCTCACAATTGACCAGGAATTTTTTAGTTAACTTAACTTCCCTGTTTGCCACTAAATTTTGCAAACTGATAATAAACCACATCAGCAGTAAGTACACAATGTACTCAGCTGTGTAAATGTACACTGTTCCAGAACTTTCTGCCCATGATTTCCCCCTCCCCCTGGTACCTTCTTCCCACGATGCTGAGGCCCAGGCCTTGTCCTGGCTGCTTCTGCAGCTCCACGGTGAAGGCGTCCCAGAGCTCATCCTCCTTGTACTGGCCCTCGTCCCGGTAGACGGTCAGGCGCACCCTCTGAGGCGTCTGCCGCAGGACGTTTATCGCCTCGTCGTGCGTCGCCATGCGCAGGTCGATGCCATTTACCTGGAATGAGCAAGGGAGAGAGAGAGGAGGAGAGATTGGGGACTTCAGAATCGAATAAAATCACTGAGTTGTGTTTTGGTGTCGAAGAATGCTGTCAAACAGGGGAAATGTGGTTCCAGCTTTTGGTGTATCTAGTGGTACAACACCAGGTGTGTATATATATGTATATACACACACACACAATATAACACAAAATATGAAATATGTGCAGTGCACAGTATACAGACACAATATGATTTTATGACTTCATGAGGACCCCAATTAGCTTTTTCAATGTGTCAGCTATATAACAGATAATAGATATAAAATAAATGTATTACGAATTTAATATGGCACTACTTAACACTTAACACTTAAAAACTGTGACAAGAACTAAGACATGTCCAGACTTCAATTTGTTTTAGGGGACTAAAAAAGCAGCCTGAGAAAAAGGCCTATGCTAAAACACCAATTATATAAATGTGCTAACTGATCCAAATTCCATCAAGCAAGCTAGGTGGGAAAAGCCATTTTCCCAAACTAAAACTCAAGATATTATGTTAAGCAGTTAATGATTGCCTAATGCCAGAGGGGGGATATGAACAGCATAAAAGCCCATTACTTTCCCAGAGTTTATTTTAATCCTCCGTCTCCCTGCCGTTTGGATAGAAAGGAAATACCACATCAGCATTAGCACAGCAACGAGCACCATTAGCGCTTTTCCCCTGTGGTGCAGTTATAAATGGCTGGTAAAATCACTAGCTGCGTTAGCGCCTTAGCCCTAATGTGTTTCAGGCGGCCTCAGCTAGAGCTAAGCAAAGCAAAAGCCTCTGGCTGCTTGAGCACAGCAGCTACAGAGGGCTTGGCCTTTTGCCAACCCCCCCAAAAGTTAAGGGGTGCAATTATGTCGTCAAGAGTAAGTGAGGGAGAGAAAGAAAGAGAGAAAGACAGAGAGAGAGGGGGGAGGGTGAAACTAAAGTGGTTGGGGGGACGACACATGGGTGGAGTAGGGCAGTTGCTCCATGACTAACAGCCCTTGTTCCCCTCCCGACAGCCTGACTGGGGCAACAGAAGGTCACTAAAGCACCACTATGGACTCCCATGTGGGAGCCTGACGCCTCTCACCCGCTGTCTCCACAACCTCTGCATCCATAACGTAAAATGTCAAGCAGCCAGGCCGGGCGGCAGTCGATCGTCCCACAAGGGCTTGCATTCTCTCTCCCTGTGGTCTCCCGGGGCAAATTATACCATTCTTGTTTTTGTGAGCGTGTCCCAATGACTGTGCTTCGTATCAAAGGACTTCCTCCGTTCTGTGTGTGTGTGCGTGTCTGACACCGTAATTACTGTAAAGCATTTCTGAAGAAGTGACTGCTGGTGTTAGCTAATCTCACTGGCTATAAATCAGGCAAAGCAAGTCCTCTGTGGTGGTCTTGCACTGGTGGGGTCTACAGAAGGTACACTGTGTGAAACTGCAGAGGGGGCTGATGGAATAGATACTGGAGGTGTTGCGTTGTGTCTGTACCTCAAGGATCTGGTCTCCAGCCCACAGTCGGCCATCTTTGGAGGCCGCCCCCTCCTCGTAGACCTCGTGGATTATGATGGCACCCTGGGGAGGGTGAGAGGGTGAGAGGGAGGGAGGGAGGGAGAGAGAGAGAGAGAGAGAGAGAGAGAGAGAGAGAGAGAGAGAGAGAGAGAGAGAATTTTCATGTTAATCATTATCCTTTCATTTTTCTCCTTGATGATTGTAATGTTTCAGTGGTATTTTACTATTTGTTCTTTTTGGCATCACTAAATCCCACCTGACATGCTAATATGGACACTATGAATTTGAATGCGGGAGAGAATGTGAGGGAGAAGGAGAGAAAAATCGCTCCAGCCAACAAAGTTGTGTAGGGCCGAGTTCATCCCTGTTCAACCATATTGGGTAAAAAAAGAGGCGAAGGAAAGAGAGGTACAACATGAGACAGATGTGAAAGAGTGAAGTTAAACAGTCTCGTAGAGTGACCGCAAAAAGGCAAAAAGTGAGAGATGAAGAAATAACTGGAAAGAGAGAGAGAGAGAGCTTGGAAGGAGGAGAGTTGTAGAGAGGGAGCAGGACGAAAGGCAGTAGCAGAGGGGTGTAAACTGATTAAAGCAGAACAGGTTGCACCGAAGGAGTGTATGGGTGGCTAGGGGTCAAAGGGCACATTCCAGAGCTGGATATTGTCTCCTGTGGCCACACACACAATGGGGCCACAGCTCAAGCCTCACTGAATACACAGACACACACACACATACAAGTGCCCCAGGGGTTTAGGGAGTGGGTGGGTTGACCGGAGAGCTTCCCAGATTCTTTTTCTCATCAGACAGACACGTCCACTGTGCTGACAGGGCTATCATAACTATGGCAGAATTACAAGGGGGACTCTGTGACAGACACATCACAACACTGAAAGCTCTTTTTAAAACTGGGCTGTCTAGTGTTCAAAACGGCTGTTCAAAAAACTACATTTAGTTACTTGTCCTACACAGCTTGGGACAGAAGTAAATTGAGAGGTCAGTGCAGACTGTGGTGGCCTGCATAGCAGACCTATGTCCCCTTGGATCTATTTTTTTAAACTTCACTGCATGACTCAAACAATATCAGAACATTTAAAACCTGTATTTTCAGGTGTGATAATCAAGAATTAAAAACATTAAAAAACTAGAAAAACACCTAGATGTTAAGAAATAGGCTTTTGTATACATCTAGGCTCAGTGCTACCCAAGGATCAATGAAGTCAATAGTTATACACACCAACTACACCCCCATCCATCTTTTCTGTGCACCTCTAGTAGGTTGTGCTGAGAGAGAAACAGAAAGTCTATACCAGGAGCGTGTCACAGCCCCCGACGATGCTGAGGCCCAGGCCCGTGCGTCCCTTGGAGATCTCTATGGTGGTCTCACAGCCGGGGATGATGGGACAGGTCACGGGGTCAGACACCAGCGTGGCCGGAGTGGATGACCTGCTTGAACCTGGAGGACACGTCATCATCATTATCATCACCATCATGACAACTAGACTGTGGTCACTCATACCAGACACCCTCAGCAATCCATTCAATTTTTGTTGTAGTCTCGAGTCTATTGTTTTTAAGCAACTTAAATTTTTTTTGTAGTAGACTCGAAAAAGGGACCTGTTCCTGACTCCAAAAAGATTCTTTATTAGATCTCATTAAGAGGGTTAATGCTTTCTGCTCTTCATACAGCTGCAATAAATAGTAATGAGATAGATAATAACAATGCTGACCTCGGCTATAAACACACAATTAATTGAGCATATCCCTAACCTTTGAACCAAAGGAACACTACTCAAATGACGACAACTAATAACTCCACTGACTGTAATTGCTATAATCCCCAGACTGCTAGGGCTGTTTCTCCAGTTCCTGATACAGCTTTCCATTCACAGTTTTATGTGTGTGGACTGGAGGATGGTTCACTATTCTGATTAGCTGAGATTATTGCATGTTACATATTACCTGTAGCTCTGTACTTACTCCTGATTGGCTCTGGCTCGGGTAGGCCCAGGGTTGGCTGAGAGACAGATGGTAGGGCACTGAGGGTGCTGTCGGATGCTCTGCTCTCATTGGTGGTGGTGGTAGTGGAAAGAGGGGCAGGATCTTGGGAGGCTATCGTTAGCTTAACCGGGCCCTTGGCTTTCCTAAGCAACGACATCACCTAGTAACAAAGACAACAAACCATCTTATTGCTCATACACTGACGCGCTGAACATTATGGTTGTGTTACATCATGTGGCACGCTTTGGACAACAACTGTGGCTTTCATTAGGCTCTGAGTATTCTAAATACTAAAATTTACAAACTTACATACATACACATACACACACACACACACACACACACACACATATATATATTAAATTAGAATATAATAGAATTACTGTATGTTTGATACATTTTAGATCATATTTCCCATATTTACTTCCTCATTAGGTCAGATTAGATCAACATAACTAGATACACATGTATTTCTCACCTTGTCCACAGAGTATCCTGCCACCACCTCATCATCAATGGCAATGAGTCTGTCCCCTACCCTTATGGATCCCTCCTACAAAACCAAACTTTCCATTAGTTTCCTTCAGATCTAAAAGTAACATACACTTTGATCCTAAAGACAGTTCTATTACATTTACATTTATACACTATGAGGATATACACTAAGAGGATAACATCCAAGGTACAGCACAATGAAAAACTAACTAAGAGTGCATATTGCTCACATGAAATTTGCAGTATTTTAAGATGAAAGTGCAATAGTGTAATAAAAGTGCAGTATGGAGAGAGATTAAGAGTAAGAGATTAAGTGCATTCCTAGTAGTCAGAAATTCAACCCAGGAGATATTCTTGAAAGAGCTGGGGCAAGAGTTTCTTGAAGGTGGAGATGGTATCTGTTGATCTGGCAGATTTGTTGATCTGGCAGCACTTGGAAGGTCATTCCACCAGCGTGAAACAACACATAAGAAGACTCTGGACAGTCTGCATGAAGTGTTGGCCATGCTAGATAATGTTCCTTGGAGGAGCGAAGTGGCCGGTGGGTGACATAGGGCTTTAAGAGAGCATTCAGGTAGATGGGAGTAGAACCATCAATCACCCCGTAGGCCAACATTAGTGCTTTGAATTTGATGCGAGTGGCTAAGGGTAGCCAGTGGAGTTCAATGAACAGAGGTGTGACATGCACTCTTTTTGGCTGGTTAAAAACCAGACATAAAGCTGCACTCTGGATCTGTAGCGGGCTGGTAGAGACTATTACACTGTTTGCCATATAGCTATCTAAGCGTCTTATTATAAAGGTGTGGGCTTGGACAAATTTATATTGCATTACAGTATCTGTCATTTGGTGTATGTGTCTGTGAGTGTCAGCTTACAGTGACATTAATGCTGGTCTGGGGTCTGTTACAAACGTCTGACCATTACTGTTTACACGTATCTAGATTTTTTATAAACAGACTTTTTTTAAGTTTAAGCCTCTCGTTTACATGTTTTAGCCACCTCAAATGACTACTTTTTAAGACAGCCTCCAAAGTGGAGCTGTATTTTTTCTGGATTCCACTAGATATGTGTAAATGCAATTAAAAAATAAGCTGATAAAAAAATGTTTATAAAAATATCTAGATACGTGTAAACAGGGCCTAAACCACCATCATATCCAGCTAAACAACAATACTCAACATTCTACAACACACGCGCTTTAAGCTATTGTCATGAAAGGTTCCTATACTAGCAGAAACAAGACATCGCTTTCATGCAATTATGCTTATCGTAGCTTATCGTAGCACTGTCTCAATATGACACCTGATGGCATTCCCACTGTTGACAATTAATCTATGCCATGTGCCAGGCCGTGTCTACCTCCATGTGCTCACTGGCATGTAGCTCACACAGTTTCCATCTGCATCAATAAAGTCATTGTTTGCACATTAGGGCTCTGTGTCTATGGGCTGTCATTCAATATTGGACAAGAGAGAGATAAGTGCTTGCTGACGAACGCTTGCTAAGAACCTTCATGTCAGGAAATGCATGTAAAACACACACACACACACACACACACACACACACACACACACACACACACACACACACACACACACACACACACACACACACACACACCTACACACAGTGCAATTCAAATATGCTTCAGATCTGGGGATGGTAAAATCCCAAGACTGAAATTTCATTAGGGGGAACAGTATTATCAGTTGTGCTGCACTCCGCTAATCAATTGAATCCAGTCATGAATGATCAGCGCTCCATGTGCTCCTCAGGTGTAGTTGATGTCAGATGCCTATTGTGTTCTCTCAAGGCTGTCCGAGCTCCTGGGGCTGCATTTCAGCCCTTTCACAGCTCCACATAGATAATGCATGGGTGTATGGTCAGCTGACCCTGACCTATTGCACTCTTCTCTGTGTGTGGCTGCTGCAGCTGTAACTCACACCACTCAGGTATCATTCAGACTGCTGACATACACACACACACACACACACACACACACACACACACACACACACACACACCTGTAATCCAAACCTGAGCATCACCTGAGAGGTAAGCTATGCCTGTGTCTGTCGTTTTTGTATAGGTGCGTGTGTATAGATAGGTGTGTGTGTGTGTCTGTGTGTGTGTGTTTCTGTACCTTTGCAGCAGGCCCAGACTCAGGTATGTTCAGAATCAGCACTCCACCCATAGTGTCTTCTTCCTTACTGAAGGACAAGCCCACTCCACCTTCATCCTGAGAGAGAGGGGGAAAGAGAGAGAGAGAGAGAGAGCATGAGAAGAGAAGATGAGTGATGAGTGTGTGTTGGAGAGGAAATGGGAACTGAAGTGACTGCGAGAGATGCACCCATCTGTTCACAGTTTGTGTGTGTGTGTGTGTGTGTGTGTACAGCCATCATCATCTCCATACTCCTCTATGCATGTGAAGCCTGCACAATGTATAAACAGCATGAGAAAAAAGCTATACCACTTTCATACAGTGTCTCTGTGGTCCTCATCACATGTGATGGACGAACAAACGAACAAAGTAGTCATCACGTGATAGACGAAAGAACACACAAACAAACGCGTGTCCACGTGCATGCATGCGCACATGCAAGAGAGCCAGAGATGAGGCTTATTTGTTGCGTCTGTGCAGATAGATGAGTATAAACAACGAGTGGGTGTGGGTGCAGTCAGGTTCACAGGGAGTTTATGGTCAGCAAGGGAGGTCTGGGTGTGGCACACTGTGTGTGTTTGCCTCCACACAAGATAGCCAAAGCAAACTACTGTGTGCAGAGGGGGGGTTTTGAGTGTGTGTGTGTGTGTGTGTGTGTGTCTGTGTGTGTGTTATTAAACACAGTATGCACCCTGCACTGAACCAGTAAATTAAAACAACCCGCCATCACACAGGCAGCCCATTTAAGTCTGGGTCTGGAATCTGCTTCAGCCTGCACAACAGCTCATTTTTAAGGCCCGAGGTGTCCCTCAGCACCATGTGTCTGTGTTATGGTAAAGCCATCAGCTACGCCGCTGAAGAACCCTGTGCCTCTTCATCAGAGTGAGTGAGTGTCTGCGGGTTTAATACAACACTTACAGAACTGTGGAAAACACGGTAAAGTACATAGAAGACTTTATTCTCGCAAAGGATTGATGAACATGTATTGAACAAATCCTGACAACAGACAAGCGCCTTGTGACAGCCCCTTCTGAGTGAGCGTTATCAAGAGAGAAAAATGAAAGGTGTAAGAAAAAAAAAAAACGTCCAGGGGATAAAGAGTCTGGTGTGTGTCTTTTATCAGCCGAGGGGCTGTGCACGCACCAATCTAAAACGCATTCACCACGCAGCACAACAGATGTCTCTCGCTCATGCCATAAAAATGCGTTACATAAGCGCCCCACGTGCACTGGGCATGCTCAAGACGGGCTCGTGAGGGACGGTCGGACGAAGGGCTCGTCTCCAGGTGTGTTCGTCTTTTCATCAGGCCATTAAAGTGGAATTCGTATGCATGCACTGCTCGTTTTACCACCTCTCCTTCTTTCCTTCCCTCCCTCCTTCCTTTCTTCCTCTCTATCTTTCTTTCTTCTTTCAATCTGTCTTTCTTTTCCCCTCTGGCCTATTAATGATAGGCCTTGCTAAAGTGTTCTTTTTTCACCCTTCAAATTTGTCCTGCACAGTATGTCCTGAGACAGTGAGGAATAGAGGGAGAAGATGAAAATGAAGAAATGAGAGAATGAGAGAAAGAGAGAGAGAGAATAAAAAAGAAGTAGACTCTTACCTTTGGCAGGACGATGTGCTGAACGTATTTGAACATGTCGGCATCTGTTGCTGCAGGGGTGGCAGTAGTGGGGGATCCTGAATCCTGGGGGGGGTAGGGTAGAAGGGGAACAAAGTGGTGAGAAGCTCACTGCCTTACAAGAATTGATGCGATGCGACATGACCAATCTACTGTACGTCAATATTAATTCCGTTTGCATTCCTTTGCCTAATCTCCCTGTAAGGGAATTGTGCACAAATCAAATCTTCCATTATTCCTTCACACTCTCATTACTAGGTTTCACATGCCAAAAAACAGAAGCGACAGAATAAAGAGGAGAAGAGGGAGGAAATGGAGGTTGACGAGATGAATGAAAGGGGAAAAATGGAGAGAACATAAAGAGTAGCATAACACTGTTGACAGAAGCGTGACTGGAACTCTAATGCTGAGCTGCTTTCTTTTTCCAGGGAGAGAGACTGCCTGGCCTGGCACAGCTGGATGCTGACTCAGAGCAGAATTTGGGCCACGTCTGGGCCATATTCACGCCAGAGTCAACCACAATCTGAGTCTTCCAGTGTACAAGCATCATAGCCTACCACGCACACGCACGCACACATAAGCACTGAAATAGACAGAGACAGACTCTTTCACTTCCTCTCTTAGTCTCTCTCTCTCTCTCTCACACACACACACACACACACACACACAGGCCACCATATGGAGACTGGCGGCCATGTTTCAAGTGAGAGAAAGATGCCTGACAAAAGAAAAGACGACCTGAAGGATGGGTAGGAGAGCAGGATGGATGGACAGAGAGCTGGGGGAAAGAGAGAGAGCGAGAGAGAGAAAGGGAGAAAGATGAATGGAGATGAGCAAGCCGCTCTTCAACTAGGCTCTAGAGTGGCCTGCGGTGAGAAAGGGAGAATAAAGAAAAGAGTGGAAAGGAGGGAGAGGAAAAGGGAGAGAGAGAGAGAGAGAGAGAGAGAGAGAGAGAGAGCAGGGACAAGAAAGAGATACAAAGGGGAAGGAAATGAGATATAGAGGGTGACCCACAAAAAAAAAAGTTGGAAAGGGTAGAATAAAAGAAAAAAGAGAAACACATAAAAAGAGGAACAGTGCCAAATCTAAAGAAGAAAGAAAAGAGCAAGGGAGGAAAGAGCCAAACGAGAGAAACAGTGGAAGCACATGAAGGAGAGAGAAAAAGAGATAGAGGCAAAAAAGAGCAAGAGCGTAGGGAGTGTGAGTGAAGCGGGCAGACGGCAGGTGTGTGTGTGTGTGTGTGTGTGTGTGTGTGTGTGTGTGTGTGTGTGTGTGTGTGTGGAGGGGTGGGGTGGGGTGGGGTGCTGCTCTACCTCAGTGCCGGGCTCCAGAGGTTCTCCAAACTCCTTGACAGGCCCCACAGCCATCTGGCTTAGCGCATCAGTGTTCCTGCCAGGCAAGACAGACACAGCAATGTCAATCAACCTCCCTTTCAACATGCATGCCAGGACAGCGCTTCAGACATTCACCCCCTACGCACACTCAAACACACACACATACACACACAGGCACTCACATACATTCACATACATTCTTGCTGATACACACAAACATACACACAGACTCGTACATACATTACCTACTCACATGCACACACACAGACAGACACACACACACACACACACACACACACACACACACACACACACACAGTATGCACTGAGGCCAGTCCGTGTGTTGACGCTAAGGGCCTCATTAGTCGTGTGCATATGTAGGCCAGATCAGACACTGTCTGTCACATACACTGGACAGAGCATGGATGGGCATGGACGGGAACTACTCTAAAGGAATCTACACTTGGAACTCAATCTCTGTGTGTGCCTGTGTGTGTGTGTGTGTGTGTCATTGTCTATGTGTATGCAAGCCAAAGAACATTTTTGTGGCTTGTGTGTGCCTCAAGTTGTTATGTGTGCGTGTGTGATCTCTGTGTTTCTTGCTCTAAGAGTGTGTGTTTGTGGATGAACAGGAATCTTTATGTCAAAACACACACTAATTGGCGTTCCATTCCAGTACAGTGTGTGTTGCCAAAACTGTTGAAGTTGTGTGTGTGTGTTGATAATCCCTCCTGTCCAAGTTTTCATTAGTGTCCCAGTTGGCTCATGTTTCACAGATAAGAACCAACTGAGCTTTTATACTGATCCCTGGTTATCAAGGACAAAAAGGACTAACAGAATCCCAGCAGCGTCACAAACATGTTAAACCATTATACATGTCAACACTGCCCCCTGCTGGATGATGAAGTTACATGCAGAATGGTGCTTGAAATTGCATTATGAAAGGATCTGGCAAGGTGCTTCATGATATCTTGATGTCTGTTCATGATTTCTGATGTATTCAATCACTGGTTGAGGGGTTTGATGATTGTACCAGTCGGGTTTGTGTGTGTGTCTCTCTCAGTCTCTGTGTGTGGGTGTGTGCGTGTGCGTAGTACCTGATGAAGACGATCTTGACCTTGGAGGGGGCACTTTTGATGATGGAAGAGGCGTTTTGATGACTGCGACCATATAGGATCTGTCCATTTATCTAGAGAGGAGCATGACAACAGAATATCAGCTAATGCCTGAAAACAGTCCTGGAGCAAGACCTTAAGCACAAACCGCAGCATTCTTATTCACATTCTTTAACAGTGTGATAATTACAGTAATGATAATACTTCACATTTAGTCCACAATTATGAAAATACCAAATTAATTGTCCTCTCTTAATGTCATCTCATCAAATAGTCTGAAACACTTATGTTTACACTTATGCTATATTTTATATTTTCAATTTCTATTATTCCTACTCTTTTTAAATAGCTTTAGCACACTCAAGTTAGGCCTTGTTTCAGGTCACATTATATTCACATATAACACCCTTAAATGCACCGGATCTAGACCTGTGGCTTATTACAAGCACTTCCTATCTTAACCCTAAAGTTAAAACAAACTATAAAGTTAAGATAGGCTTAACTCTAATGTTAAAACATACTCTAACGTTAAGATAGGTGTAGAACTCTAAAGTTAAGATCAGATGAATAAAGGATAGTACAAAAGCAAATCCTAACTAAATTTAGTCTTATCTCATTTAGGAAATCCTAAATGTGACATCTAGCATCGGTTTTCAACTTTTATCCCTGTTACTTAGCAACTGACGCAACCTTTTACCGGGACCATGCATTTCTTCATACAGATAACCAAAGATTCTAGATTCTAAATTTATCTCCAGCGTTTTTCTGCTGAATCATGCTAAAATGGAAATAAAACAACCATAAGCATTTTTTCTGTGCAGATGTTTTTGGGAAAGAAACGATGAGAATGGAATGGAACTCTGGAATTTAAAGTAAGGGAGAGGAAAGAAGAAGGAAGTAACTTTAATATAGGGTGAGCTCGCTGATAAATATAAACATGACTGTCTTCTACCACCAAGGTAGCGAGCACATAGCCAAATATCTATAATGTTATCTAGAGGGGATTGGGGGTTATGTGGTGGGGATTGTAAGTTAGGACAGTCTCACAGTTGTTCTAAAGTTTATTTATATACAGCCTCACAGTTGTTCTAAAGTCTGTTTATTTATATTTTTGGGGGTTAGGATGCTTCTGTAATACACTTTTTTTAACTTCAGCTAGGAAAATTTACTTATGGAAATAGACAGTTGTTCTGTAATGGTTTGTCTTTCCTAAACAAGATCCTAAACTACCGTTACAATGGTTAACAGACTAACTGCTACTGAAGTCTCCTTAAAGGCACACCATGTCTCTGGGCCCACCCCCCGTTGTCCCCTCTCACCTCCAGCAATTCATCGCCCACCAGTAGACGCCCGTCTCGGCCGGCCGCGCCGCCAGGGTCGATGCCCACCACGAAGACGCTCATGCGGGAGCGGTCGCGGTTCCCCGCCAGGCTCAGGCCCAGACCCATGCGGCCCTTCTCCAGCTCGATCAAGTGCAGCACGCCGGGGAGGCTGCCATAACGCCCACTCACCTTCTCTGGAGGATGGAGGGAGGGGAGGAGATGAGGAGAGGAGAGGAGAGGAGAGGAGAGGAGAGAGGGAGGTGGGAGAAGATGGAGATAGAAAAGATAGGGAGTGAAGGGATGGAGAGTAAGAGAGAAACAGAGAGAGAGAGGAGAGAGAAAATGGGCGGAGGAAAAAAAAGAAAGAATGACAGAGAGGGAAGGTCAGTATTGGGGGAGAGGGAAGACAGTATAATGAATGATGTTGCAAGGCAGGAAAAAAACAACAGAGTTCCAAACACAATAGAGACTTGATTTAAAATGAACTGTATGAGATATCTTGATAGAGGAGCATTATTGAGAGATGGACAGAGCAGAGCACAGAAGAGAATCACATGTTCACACTCCATGTTTGTGTCATATTTGAAAGATTTCTAAAGACTTTTACTATTTGGTGTTACACACATAACATCAGAAGGTGCATCCCAGTGTGACATGCTCTCTCAAGTGAGATGATGACACCCTGAGACAAAGAGGGCAAAAAAGGAGAAATATAGAAGCTGCAGTGAGCTGATTCTACAAAAGGGGGCACTGTAGATCTGTGTTGGCCATTCCATCCACTCCCTCTAGTGGCCATTAGATGCTAATACAATATATGAGGGACAGGGAGCAGATGATGACTAATTATGAACACAAACATATGGCTGAGTCTCAATATACTGCCTTGTTAAAAAGGCAGTTAGAACACAACCAAACACACAGTGATATAAGTGTGTGTGAATGTGTGTGTGTGCGTGAGTGTGTGTGTAGGACAAACACACTGGAGCTGAAATCTGTGGGCTCCTCACTGCTCATGTTATTTAAAAAGTAATTGGAGGACAACTCCATTGACGAAGCCTCATCATTCCCATTCATTCAACCCCCTCACGCCTCATGCCTTTCACATTGTCCCCAGCCAAGCACTTACTCCAGCTGTAGCCAAACTCATCCTCCTCCGAGTCCAGCCGCTCGGGGATCTCGGTCAAGGTGTCCGTGTCCGTCTCCCCGACGTGGGGAACCACGGGCAGGGGCAGCAGAGGGGCCATAGGTAAACTCTTCTCCCGGTTCTGGGGCTACAGGAAGAGTTAAGAGGAGATCAGAGAACCAGCGTCGGACGCGGGCAGAGGCAACAGGTGTCTTAAAAAAGATGTACTGTAATGGTTTGTAATGGAAGCAAAGTTGAAATAGTGGCCATTGATCATCTTGAATCTGGTCACGTTCACCGCATTTTTTTAGAATAGGAGGGACTGTTTTGTTGTAGGTCTGTTTGTGCCTGTACTGTTAATACCAGAATGAGACCAATTTAACCAGCTTCAGAACACAGAGGTCACTAAAAGCCAAAGCCTCTGTTATGATGTGCTCTGCTTTGATCCAGATACTGGGCTGTTGCTTGATAAACGAAATTCTCACTGGACCCCAGAGGTCTCAGATCTTCATTCCAGCACATCTTTCAAAGACCCAAAAACTCCACACATAGTAACATGACTTGGGAGTGTGTGTGTGTGTAATTTCTGCTTGACATTCTTAGCTTTGGCTCAGACAACCATGATGATGTCGGGACCAAGACAGACACACCACGGCAATAGAACAGATCAAAATGCCTATATTTTCACAAGCATTTAAGCAATGAAAAAGCCTAGTTTGGAATCAATGCAAATGACAAAAAACAAACAAACATACAACAACAACAACAACAAAAACAATGCAAAAGAAGAAACACCAAAGAACTTGCCTCCTTTTGGCAACAGAAACCAAACAACTGTGTGTGATTTTAGCAGCATGATTCTATCAGCACTGAATCAGGCGAATCAAACTCATTTAGCTCCAGCAAAGCCTATGAAAGCTGCTCACTGCCTGACTCCTTAAAGCAGCTCAAAGCATCAGCACCAGGCAGCAGAGGCCCGGCTAAGCCTCCCTATATGGCTATCAGAGCCTGGGTCTCTCACTCCCACACACTCAGAGGAGAAGAGGAGAGGAGAGGAGGAGAAGAGGGAGGAGAGGGGAAAGGAAGAGGTTTGGGGGGCGCATGTATGCACAAGGTCAGCTGCAGGCAGCCTATTGACCAGCACAGAATTAAAAGCAGTAGAATGGCAATTTACTCTGGTGCAGTAGCTGCTCACTAGATTCCAGACTTCCATGATGCTAATTGACCTAATTCGTACTTATAAGACTTATTTTCTGAGCAAATTTGCACCATCTATAATACATCATTCTTTGAATCCATAAATCAATCAATCAATCAATCTTATGACACAAACTCAACCAAAAAAGTCTCACTGCACTAATACCTCCATTCTAGCTCTCTGTTCATTCCATGTTATGAAATAGGTCCATTCTAGAACCGTATCTAATTCTGCACTGGGTTGAATGAAGTGATGCTGCACTTCCCCACACCCTCGCCAATAAGTCATACATGGAGAAAGGGTGGAAAGACTACATGTTTGGACTTCACAGGATAGGTTGGGAGAGGGGACGATGACCCCTGACCCAAACTCATGCCCTCTTGGTCATACATGGAGAAATGGTTAGGGGTGAAGAGAAGACATGTATGAGCATTGAAAAAAGGGATAAGCAGGCGGGGGGGTGGGGGATATTACCCTTTCCCCAAACCATAACCATCTCCTCAGAGTCATACATGGAGAAAGGGAAGGGAAGGTGGAGGGGGGGTGGGGGTGTACACACTCCAACACGAGCCCACAAACCTTAAACGGTGTAGGGGTGAAAGGGTTAGTCGGGGAGGAGAGGCGGAGGAAAAGTCTACTCTGACTCTCAGCCTCCTACACAGAACAGAGACACAGACAGCCCACAAGATGAGGTTAACCACTGTACACACACACACACACACACATGCATACATACACACACCCACACACATGCACACACACACATACACAATGAGAAATGTAGAGAGAGAGACAAAGAGAAAAACGAGTCCACACATTTAACTACATTATCCTTGAAAATGTGTAATCACAAACACATTTAATCTATTACATACCAACACTTAACAATGTCTACTTCAACCTTACAAGCCACCACACTGTAAATTGACATGAATTACAGGTCATTTGTAACACAGACATTTTACAGATGTTTGGAGTTTGTTTGTAATATCATGCACCAAACTGACCGCCCCGGTTGTTCAACACTGACCTTATCATTGTCCGCTCGGGTGGTGGGGGGTGATCTCTCCTCTACAGGGTCAGCTGACTGTTGGGTAGCGTTTTTGGGGAAATGAGGACAAAATGATGGTTGAGAGCAAGGTAATATGAATAACACTACACTGCACTCCTGTTCAGAGACCAAGGAACAAATATGGGAGGGAACAGAAACTATGGGACTCTCTATCCTCTGTAGAGCACATCAAGACACTTAAGGAAGTGTGTGTGTGTGTGTGTGTGTGTGTGTGTGTGTGGTGAGAGTAAGTGTGTGAGTGAGTGAGAGCGAGCGAGTGTGTGTAATGGTTGCCTAAAGGGAGAGGCACATAATGAACACCTAGGTTTACAATGGCACACCTTGTTTCCAGTAGGAACCTCAGGTGGCTGCATATTCCCCCTGATTTAGTGGCATTCAAATAAAGATCGCCTCAACAACCATCTGCATGCAAACATCTGGCCAACGCCGCCAAATTGCCTTTCATAGACGCGACATCTGCCAGGGACTAGTTGTAAGAATTTGATGATGCAGAGAGTCTGTGAAAGTGTGTGTGTGTGTGCGTGCGTGTGTCAGTGTGCATGTGTGTGTGCGTGTGTCAGTGTGAATGTGTGTATGTGTGTGTGTGTGCATATGTGTGTGTGTGTGTGTGTGTGTGTGTGTGTGTGTGTGTGTGTGTGTGTGTGTGCGCTTGTGTGTGTGGATGGCTGTTTGGAAGACAATTGATTGGTGCCAGAGGGAGGGAGAAATTGGATTGTTCTCTGCGTGGTGTTTCTTCAGACTGGTATTGTCAAGTCTGGAGATGAGTCTCTGTTAGAGACGGCGTGAACTCGGGCACATCGAAGCAGAAGGTGCACACACACATACACACATAAACTGTATGTAGCCTGCAGTCAGACATGCTTGGCAAAAGCATTAAAGCACATGTAAGCATTCTATAAGCATGGACATTTATATGCACACATAAACAAAGCATGCGGTGAAGAGACATTTAATAGGCTAAACACAAACTAAGACACACACACAGAGAAGAGGTCCTATCAACACATATATTTAGACATACACGTAGACAGACGCGCACACACAAACACACACACAACTTCACACAAACACAAAGCAAGAAGGGATCCACACAGACATGGAGAGACAGAGAGACACATGGACAGAGTCTAACCTTTTTTGGCAGGGTCAGAAAGCTGCTTGTGAGGTTAGTGCTTTGAGCATTTGGCCCACAGGGGGCGCTAACCTGCAGAAAGGGCAGCAGCGGCTTCTATAGTGAGAGCGACAGGACACACAGTGTGTTAGCGTTACCAGCAACCTCTGTCACAGTGAGCAGCCCCATCCCAAGAACAAACAATGCAAGCTAGCAAACACACAACACATTAAAGCATGCAAAACTTCGGGGCTCCCCAAATTCAATTACAGACTTTGTCGGGGGGAGAAAGAATTGGCAGACAAAAGAGAACAAACAAGGAAAAAAATATTTTAAAAAATTATAATAAAAAAAGAAAAATCCTCTTAGACAACTTAATCATCACTGCTGGAAGCTCTTTAAGTTTTAATTGTAGTCCTAAAGAAAGTTGTTCTTTATAATGACAGCCGAGCTCCTCTCCCAAACCCCACTCCCCCACCCCCAAAGCGTCATCTCTTTCCGCTTGCCTACCTCCGTGAGAAAATAGACGATCATTCAAATAAAGCTATGCCCTAGGCATCTGTTCAACTATTCATGAGCCGGGGGGGGGGGGGGGGCGTGTCACAGGGACGGTTAAAGGAGAAATGGGACATGCACACACACACACAAACATAAACACACACACACACACACGCATACACAGACACAGGTGGGCCCTGCGGCTGGTAACTTAAAAGGGGATTAAGCTGTGTTTGATTTCAGGAGTCCCCATCATTCCCCCTA
Source organism: Tenualosa thibaudeaui (assembly GCA_027481765.1). Lineage (NCBI taxonomy): Eukaryota > Metazoa > Chordata > Actinopteri > Clupeiformes > Clupeidae > Tenualosa > Tenualosa thibaudeaui. Next base: position 5,542,009 of record JAIFZK010000136.1, on the reverse strand, counting down.
TGCTTTTGGATGTCAAGTTTTTACACAACGCACACACACACACACATCCTGTCCCCACCAACTCACCTCACTTTGTCCCCAAACACAAGTCTTCCATGAATAAATTGGTCAGCACACATACACACACACACACACACTTACAAACAACTTTTGGTGCTTTGACAAACAAGTGCTAATACGAAAGCTCTCTCGGTGTGCACAGAGCTCCATCCTTTGATGGTCAAAGTGTCTGGCTAACAAATGCTCTATGCCTAGGTAATGAATGAATGTGGTATGGAGTCAACAGGCTAGGCTATGCTAGGCTAGGGTATGCTAGGCTAAGCTAGGTTGAGTGCGGAGGTGAATTTTACCTGGCTGAGCGGCGAGGGGAAACAATCGTAAGCGATGGTGTATTTCTCTAGGATCGGAGACGAACAAGGGCTATAGGTGGAGTCGGGCTAAGCAGGAAGTGACACGGGCATGCATGAAGATGGAGAGGAAGAGGAGGAGGTAGAAGATAGAGAGAAAGAAGAGGGTGAAGACGGAGTTGTGGTTAGTGAATAGTGGTCGCCAGTGAAATGTCAAAAGGTCAAAGCCATGCAAGAAAGGAAGACAATATTCCATTGGGTAATGGAATGAGGAGAGTTTGACTGACAACATGCAACAGGAATGATGTGATATCAACCAAACCAGCAGTGCAGTCAGCATCCTCTTGCAAAAGGCATTATGCAGAATGGCTGTTCAGTCATATGAGTAAAAGTGTGTGTGTGTGTGTGTGTGTGTGTGTATGTGTGTGTGTTTATGTGTTCACAGGACAAAAGCATACCCGTGGCCGGTGGATGATGCTCTGGACCAGGAAGAGCACAGGGTTTCCTGCCTTGCGGATGGCCTCCACTGCCTGCTCGTGACTGGCATCCCTCAGGTCAACCCCATCCACCTGACGGACAGATTCACACAATGCACTTAGCATGGGTACACATCCACAGCCACAAGCACTGGGTACGACATCTCCTACATCTTCACTATGAGTCACACTCATACACACACACACAGTTCACACAGCAACATTCTTCACAAAAAAGAAACATTCTTTAACAGTAAATAAAAATCTAGCAGTAACATTACAGATTCATATACTTATAAAGACGGATTATTATACTTCTTTCACTTATTGTACAATGCATCAAATTAATACAGTGCATACATTTTCTCAAAACAGACTGGAGTTACCACTTTTTAGGTCAAACAACTGCTAGTTGTTTTTCTAAGGCACTGTGCACTCACTTTACAAAACAGAGCCCTGATTTTAATAAATATCACTAGTAAGCATTCAAGTCAAACAAGCGCATATTCTCTTGATACAGTGGCCCTCTTTGGCTCCGTGCATAACTCTGGCACTAAGTTATGCAGCAGTACGCCATTTCAGACACAGGCAATGACTTTGAAAGTCTTGCAGCTTTAATTGTACCTCAACAATCCTGTCTCCTGTCTTGAGGGTGCCATTGCGTCCTGCTGGGCTATCCTCCAGCACATGTTTAATGAAGATGCCCCGCATCACCTCGCCGTTGCTAAGGCGACTGCCCATGCCCCGGCCACCCACGATGCTGATTCCCAGAGACTTGCCAGGCTCTCGATGTAGCTCCACTCTGAGGGAAGAAGTGAGCGCACACACAACACACAGACAGACAAACACACAGACACAAACAGAATCTCAGAGAGAATAACATCACAACAATAGTCAAACACATACCGGATGCCATCTCACAAACCCAAAAGTAAACGTCAACGCTAAAGTGGGAAATTATAGAATATTCATTACATACAGTTTATAGCATTTCACCCACAATGCATCTACAACAAGAATGCCAAAATGCCAAAAAATGTCATTCCACTTTGACACACACACACACACACACACACACACACACACAAAGGTTGTGCCTTGGTTTCTTGAATCATAAAAGAAACGCTTGCAGTTACAGAAACCAAACACTAGCACATGCTGTGCTTTTTCCAGCACAGCAAAACCTATTAACAGTTCAGGAGAGCACCCACACCCACTCCACGGGCACCCACTCCTGTGACACACACATACACACACACACACTCCTGTCATGGGCACTGCTGAGCTTCATAAAACGTTCTATAGGAGGCACAAGCCACCCTAACTGGGCCAGAGTCCTCGTCCAATCACGACGCTCGTCTTTGATGAACACCCTGTTGGGAGTCACTCACTTCCTGGGCTGGTTCCAGTTGCTGTAGGCTCCAGTCTGGAGGTCGCTCTCCTCCCCCTCCCCCTCCTCTCTCTCGGGAAGCTCCGACACTTCTCCCCTGAACAGCAACAGCAGCAACAACAACAAAAACAAGAACATTCATCATCCAGTTCTAGCAACTCACACACTTCTCTTCTGAACAGCAACAACGACGACAACAGCCTGTTAGCTTTAGAATTGTTTCGTTTACTGGATTTCAAGATTTGTTTATTGGATTTCAAATCTCTCAGTGGTTTAGCGTCTGAGTACTTGTCAGACTTGCTTTAGCCATGTTCTTCTGGAAGGCCATTTATATCAGCTACTGCCTGTCAATTCCTTCAATGGTGAGGACAAATAAAAACATAGGCAGCTAAATCCCAATGCACTAAACCATGAACCCTCCAAAAAACGTAACTGGCATGAAGTGACTTCATGATTGGTTGATCCATGTCAACTAAGTGTGTGAGGGATCAGGAAACTGGGTTAGGGAGGACAATGGAATTGAGCTGTAGTCTGTAGTAGGTTTTTGTTTCCTTGCCCCCTATCAGTGAGATTTAGCTGCTTCGGTCTGTTTCTTTATACATGTCTCTCACTGTACTCTGGACCAATTTAATAAAGAAAAATAATCCTAATTAATGAATTATTAGCATTGAAATGGATAGCTGGATTTTGGTTCAAAGTCCTAACACAAAGAGTTAAGCCACACTAATAAATATGAACATTATGAGATGGGGCTTATACTCTTGAGTGGAGATTCTCCACCTTGAGCTTGATATCGGTATGCTAATATTTGCTCGCCAGAAAGAGCTGTGCTTCCAGAGTCAGTTTGTGTGTGTGTGTGTGTGTCTTTTCAGAGCCCAAAATCACATGAGGGTGGCTGGTGTGTGAGTGTGTGTGTGTGTGTGTGCGTGCGTGTGATTGGGTGTCTGTGTGTGTGTGTGTGTGTGTGTGTGTGTGTGTGTGTGTGTGTGTGCGTGCGTGTGATTGGGTGTCTGTGTGTGTGTGTGATTGGGTGTCTGTGTGTGTGTGTATGTGTGTTTGTGCCCTCAGAGCCCACAAACTAACAAATGCAGGTGGCTGTGGAGCAGAGCGAGTTCTCCTGAGATGAACAGATTCATTGAGCTGAGTGTTCAATCACTAATGCCTGTGTGAAGAGCCCTGGTGAAGGCAAACAGGAGCCAATCTTGGAGCCTCAGGGGGGGAACACACACACACTGGAGGGCCTTCTTGGAGTTGCTTATGTTTGTTTGTGTGTGTGTGTGTGTGTGTGTGTGTGTGTGCACTCACCGTGGAGGCTCTGATGTTTCGACTGGAAATAGTTCTCCTGCACCATCTTTCTCCAACAGACTTGCCTTGTACTCATCCAGGTACTCAGCTGGGACATAGGTGAAACTGGAACAGTACACCACGCACGCACACACACACGCGCGCACACACACAAACACACACACACACACACATGCAACACACACACACATGCACCCACGCACACACAGAAAGAGAAGAACAACAAACATACAAACACATGCAAGCACACAGGCACACACACACACACACAAACACACACAAATATAAAAGCTGATGTTAACCCTCAAGAGATCATTGGGAATCGCCTCAGTCTTTACATATATCATCACTTCTTTCATGTCTTACATCCTATAGATGCCGCGTACATAAACTATGCCTCAGACAGCACAGTCAAACACAAGAAGAAGCAGGAAGGCTTTGTGTATCGCCATTCACTCTGGCATCCATTGTTTTAGTCTTATTGTCGGTATGTTTTATTCGTCTCATAAGTCTAAGTTTCCAGACACAGAGCCCATCACGTCTCCAAGACAGATAAAAGCATAGTCTGTACACATAGTTTGCCAATCACTGCCCAAGGTGAATTTGCCAATTATTTCTCTTAACTACTTAAAAAAGAATATAACCTTTTTTATAAATACATTTTTTTTTTATAAAAAACAAAACAAAACAAATGTGTGCTAAAAGCTGGAGCTGCACGAATTGAGCTTTTTTTTTTTTTCCTCAGGAATTCTGCCTCTCCTTCATATTAATGAATGCCATGGCCAGTAATAGAGTTGGCATATTTAGGAGAGGTGGGGGACGTGACAGGATGGGGGGTGGTGGTGGGGGTGGTAGTGGTTGCAGAGCAGAGAGGAAGTCTCGCTTAAAGTGTTGCAAATCCCCACAGGACAGACGTGAGGATGACAGATCTAATGAAGGCCTATAAACAAAGAGTGGGGGAGTTTGAAATTGTGTGTGTGTGTGTGTGTGTGTGTGTGTGAGAGAGAGAGTGAGTTTTTTTTGTTTTCTGGGTGGGGGGGTATTTTAAATAAATAAAATCTGGCACGCAGACAAAGTGTCACAGTGTCAGCAGGGGATATTTGTGTGTGTGTGGGGGGGGGGGGGGCACAGAGACTCTGCCAATCATCAGCACCATGGACATTCAAATTCACTCCAGGATCTCTTGGACCATGGAGAGAACAGGTGTGTTTGTGACACGTGCCAGAAAGTGTGCGCACATACACACACACATACACACACAGACACACACACGAACGCACACACACACACACAAATACAAAAAGGTGGATGGGGAAAATATTAACAATAACAACAACAAAAAAACAACGGGCATATGAAAAATGCCAGGATGGCATTCCAAAACAGCCATGTGACCATTTTCTGGGAGAACATTAGAGAGAGAGAGTGACAGTGTTAGTGGCGAGAAGAGAAACCAAATGAGACCATGATTAGTAGTTCGGCTTTCCAAGTGGAGCTGAGAATTATCCAGATGAGCTAAACCGACAGGAACGAACCTCAAATGGATCCAAATGGCTGTTTATGTAATCTCCCTCCAGTTGTCCACTAAATGCCATTGATTATTATAACCTGTTACTACATTTGAACCCATTCTGCAATATAAGAACAACAATGGGCATTTTTTTTATAATATGTATGTAAGGAAATTAGTTACACTATTTTTGTGAAAATGGGTCTGAGTCTATGGGTACACAAGGTGCTCACTTAGAACATCTTAGGATAAGGTTGAATAAGGTATGTTTAGAATGCAGTTTGATATCTTGATATTGATTACATTTCTCTGCAAGTCACTGTGCATAATGTTTTTCTAAACACCGTGTATAATGTCTACAATGTACACTATTTCAGTGGAACTGGGGAATTGGATGGGACTAGGTTCTAACTAATCTGGATAAAACTCTGGTCAGCTGGTCAGTAATGACTAGATGGACACCGAGTTTGTAAGTGGACTGAGATACGACAAAGACAGAGAAAGAGGAGGAATGAAGAATCAAGTCCGAAGCAAATCACCATGGTAGCAAGATGCAAGCGACACACACCAGCAGTGTGGGAGTTAGCAGTACTCACACGTAAAAGGGGCACGACTCTTCCTCGGCGGCGACTGAAGATCTAGAACGTGAAGAGCACTTTAGGGACGGAGCGCGTTCCCCACGCTAACACACGCTAGCGCTGCACATGTTTACAAAGTAATGGAACGAAACTGCTGCTGCCCCATATATACAAACAGCCTCACCTGAGACCAGTGGGTGAATTAAGATGAAACTCTGCGAAATTATTATGGTGTACTCAGCTTTGGGCATTGACAAGTCCTGTCTACAGCAGGACATGCTTAGCACGTCTTATGTACATATTTATTTCAAGATGGATCTTGCCATCGTCAGGTTCCATCCCCACTTAGTCTGTCATATAACAACACCTCCTCTATTCTCCTCTACAGATACAGACACCGATGAAGGTGATGTTAAGTTCATGCATGTGGGTGGTGGTCTAAATAAGGATGGCTCTGAACCAGCTATGGGTAAGTTTTCAAAATCCTTTCCCCTACATTGATGCATACAACATGAACATTAGTTACACCACGGATGGCAAAAGTTATGTTTTAAGTGATCCACAAGGCAGAGATGCGATCTACTGTAAATGACAACATAATGCAGAGAAGTTTAATTTCGAAAAACAGACATAGATCACACAGGTTCCACAAAGTGCATCTGATCTTTACAAACAAATTAAACAAGCCAAATGTGGCATTGATCAATAGATTGGCACATAGCATGCAAGCCCCCAATCCATTTCCTTCCCAGCATCCTTCATTTCCCCCAGTGCCTTGCCCATGCACGTCGGCATGCGTGGGTAAAAAGACACGCGAGAGATGCGCCCGCTTACCCCATGTCAGGCCCAATGAGGGAGTGGCGACGCAGCATAGCACGCGCCTGGGCATTGGTCAGGTTAGCCGTGGGCTCGCCGTTGATGGCCAGGATGAGGTCGCCCACGCCCAGACGCCCGTCGCGGCTGATGGAGCCACCATGGATGATGCTGCGCACGAGCATCCCCAGACCGTCCTTCACCGCACTCACCGTCATACCTGGGATAAAGCAGACACAAGTTTATGTTTGTTAAGAGGTGGCTTTAGGGCTATGGCAGATGCTTTTGTCCAAAGCAACACATAATACACAAAATAAATATCATTAAAGGTGTAAGTTTAAAGTCATATAGCCTACATAATTTTAACAAAATACTGTAATCCTAAACTGTTAACCAACCAGAGAGCATCCAGTAAGCTAATAATAGCATAATTTCATCAAACACAGCATAATTTCAGAAAGGTTGCTAGGCAATGTTATTGAAAACTGATAATTCCTACTGATATTGGATATATAATTTATACATTTTCGTGGATAGGTTTATCTCCACCATCTGTACACAAATTATTATGACCATCCAATAAGAACAAAGAGCAATGATCAGAAAGATCCACCTACACATATGCTCAGATACAATGGAGTTGTATCATTTTTAATTCAATGTAATTGTTGAATGTTGTTGGCAGTTTTATTAATCAAAAACCCCAATACTGAATACTTAGTAAAATGTATGGTTGAATCAATCACAAAAACAAAACACAAAACAGCTCCTGAATACAGCAAATATAGCTAATAGTTAGACAGTACAACAACGAGCCTGAAATGAAATGGGTAGATCCTGTACGTGTTAAATAAAAAAATAATAAAATCTTGAAGTAAAGTAACCATTTAAGTGTTCCATCGAGTGAATTAGTTCCTGAGTGTTGAGAATCACTTCATTCTGGGCGGGTGTGCACACACACACACACACACACACACACACACACACACACACACACACACACAGCAGTAAAAAGCAGCAGCGTACCGAGACTAGAGTTGCCCTTGACAACAGTGATTGTCCTCTCAAAGTTGCTCCCAATGGTGGCTGGCAGAGGCTCTGCTTCCTCTAGGAGTGGCCCCACGTCCTGAAACAGATGGATTTTATGGAGGAGAGCCACTTGACTTTCAAAAGCCTTCTTATGAGAACCTCTAGGGTCGTCGTAGGTTAACATGAGAGGGAGAGGAAGAAAACAGAAGAACTATGGGCTGACTACAATCAGACGAAACAACTTTCTTTCTCAAAGACCAGAGAAGGTGAAAAGGACACACACACGCGTGCGCACACACATACACTCACACACATATGCACATACATGCTGTTGCATGCTGTTATCATCCATGATTTTTTTTTGTTTGTTTTGTAAGGCATTTGTCCTTTCTATCATGCATGCAATAGATAGATCATGCATTATGAATCAATCTCTTCTCCATGTCATTGAGTAGGGTCATTGCCTAAAGAATACCTGGAGAAGAAAAGACAAGGAAGTTGGATTGATTGTAGCTTTCAGAGTCACATCACGCATTACCTTTCCAAACTCATTACTGTCTGTGAGATAGGAGTTCGGAACCAATCCAGACCCGAGATCAGACAAGCTCAGGTCAACCTGCATGTGCACTAACTTGTCGGACTCCGTGTCTGAGCTGCCTGTCGCAGACAGCGCCAGCGACTCCATTGGGTTTTGCTGGAGCTCAGAAAACAGCCCCGGCCCATGTAGTCCCTGCCCCTGCCCCAGGACCCTAGCCCCAGCCAGGGACTGAGAGAAGAGGAGAGGGCCCTCCTGAGGAGTGAATGGCTGGGCATCCACCACCGTCGTGCCAGGCGGTGCCAAGAAGTGGTAGTCCGCGAACGCCTCCAGGTGTCCGTTCCGCTAAGCAAAACAAACCACATCCACGGTTCAACCAAATCCAAGGCTCAACTTCAGACGGTCAAAAAAGCAATGAATATTCCTCATTAAATTCCACTCTCTAGCTTCTGTTTAATAAGGATCCATCACAGACAGCAGGGGAAAAGAGATAGGAGCGGCCGGCCCCATTCTCTGGAAATACAGCTCTCTTCAGCAATATGCAGCCGCTAGTATTTATCTCCGCTGATATGATTCAGAGAAGCTGCCTATGAATCTCTACAAAGAGTCCTCTAGCATCCGAGAGAACGAGAGAGAGGGAGAGAGAGAGAGATAAATGGCTCGAATGAAAATCCATGGGGTGCCTTGCCTTAGCAGTAACACCTTCAGAAATTACAGCAGACAGAGCTCTGAAAGGAGATTCTCTGGAGAGCTGCAATTTCCTTTCGTGTGAGTGTTGATATTTTACCTGTTTGACACACTCAAACATGAAAGATGAAAGATGATAGATTTTGGGGGGCGGAGGGGTGGGGTGGGGGGGGTTTGAGGGATGTTAGGATACTACTGGGGACTAACTATATGAAGGAATGTAAGGCTTTTACAGCTGGTATCAGAGCAGTTTAAACACAAATGCCGGGTCAACACAGAACTTTCAATAATTACCAATAACAACTACAGTCATCAATACAGTCAGTTTTACTGTGCTTTCTGCTAAGCCTGAAATATTGTTTTCCTTTCTTGCATTTGTCACTGCATAATTTATTTCAGGATACTAAGAATTTTGTGATGCGTTACATATGTATTAAACAAGTATGTTTAAATTAAAGCATCACTGCTAATAGAAGTATCAAAACAACAAAAAGATTATGTTTAAACAGGAAGGGCCGTCATCAGTTTGTCGCAATTAATGTGAGGAGTTGGTGAGTTTAAACACAAATGGAAAGATTTGTTTTGGGCAGTCGAGTGACAGAGAGGCCAGTATATGCAGCGCACAAATGCTGTGAGAGTGGAGTTTACCTGAGGTGGAGGGGCCTCCATGGTTAATGAATAGTCCAGATCCGTGCTGCAGGTGCTGCCATGGAGAGCCATCATGGACGCCTGGAAAGCATCGTCCTCCTCATCAGGGAAGTGTCGCTCAAACAGCTTCTCATCCGGCAGATCAGAGTCATTAGCGTCAATCTGTGCCAATGACAATAGAGGCAATGACAGTTAAGTCCGGAGTATATAATGAGAACTCCAAATAGCACAGGATTGCAATGAAAGTGTTTTTGATGTGATATCTCGGGACAGAGTCTTAATGCAATGCTATTATGGTCTTAATTCAATCTAACTAGCTTCAAAACGAGATTACAGATTTTTCACTCTCAGTTTGATATGGTTTTGTAATACCTAAACATATCCAGTCAGATTATAGCACTCGTAATTTAAGATTTGCACAGATTACACTGCCTGTTCTTGGTTGGCCAAAAGTGACTGAGCTACTGTATGGATCTGGATGTGTCAAAGGCCTTGCACGAGCAAACATGCTACACTGTGGCCGCACTATGAACACCCTGCCTGACGACTAAAGCTGGCGACAGACTTCCTGATTTTTAAGATCAATCTTCAAACGATGGAACGTCCGTTAGACATTTGTTGTAATTTGGAGGAGTCAATATCAATCCTGTTGCTCAGTCGCGGCATCGATTTGTGTGTTTGGGTGACAGATATGCATCCTTTGCCTTTCTTTCCATTGCTGATGCAATCAGACTGAATTAAACACATTTAATATAATCAAAGCTCATTTACCATTACTGATATGATCTTGTCCGCTCCATTCTATGGTGGCTATGGTTTCATGGTTATGTTTAAGTAAAATTGATCACTATGGCTGTAACTCCCCATCAAGTAAACTTCTCTTAGTAGGTCTGTGGGTTTGATATACTCATGTAGGTCTGATATTCGTGGTCTTCTTCAAATAGTGCGATAGGAAAATAAAAAACTATTTAATTTCCCTTGATTTTCCCTGCTTTTGCTACTTTGGTTTTCTTGTGTAGTCTCTGGTTCATATCTAAACTGCAGTTGGGACTGACCAAAGCCGGTTCGGCCCGGAATAGAAGGCCATCGGTGGGTTCCGGCTCGTCCTTTCCTCTCAACACCAGACTGGTGAAGATGAGAGACAGGTCTTGGGACGAAGGCCCCCCGTCCTCATCCTCCGTCTGCAGAGACACGACAGTGAGTCCACAACATCCACTGTGTGCACCAACCTGACGGCAGACTCGTGAGGGACGAGGCGTGTGCGAACACCACCCAGACAATGCCCAACCAACAGCACTGTTCTTCAGTTGTCTGCAGCTGGGTGCAGTCGTTCTTTAGAATTTTCAGGAAAACAACTATCAACACCACACAGGGCATACTTTTGGTTACCTGACTTTAATAAAACTCCACCTGATACTTCACACTGGTGTTGGTCAGCATTTGTCATGGGCAGTGTGCAAGCACCTCTATACCCTCATCAAACTGACCCAACAACCTCCAGCAAACTCCAGCAAAAGGTGATCTCGGAAGACACTAAGAACAAACTAAGAACAACTGCACAATATCATACTTTATATAGACCCAATAAAACATGCTAGTTTTGTTTGTGGGGTTTTCTGGAGTTTGTTGAGGTTTTGTTGCCTGTTTTGTTTTCCAGCTACTGTGAATGCGCCTTTGGCGTCTTTGCGACTGTCTCTAGTGACCCCCATATTTGATTGTTCCCATTCATCTGAAATTGCCACAGTGTTAGCATGTTAATAGTGCAAGGCAAGCTAGCTTGATTGATTGTGACTGGAAGAAAAGGGAGGGAGATTTCTCAGCACTGCAAAGTGAATTGATTTTCTGTTTTTTAAGTAAATCAGTGTGGAGAAACTCTAGCAAGTTAGACACAAGCTTCAGCTCCTATTCTCTAGCTGCACACACACACACATACACATGAGCACACACACACACACAAACTCAAGGCAGTTATTTAAAGAAATCTTACAGAATTATCCAAGTTGCATTCAATTTGGTGAGGTGAGGCAACACAAAGGACAGAAGGCCTTTTCTCAAACAACTAGACCAGAGAGGAATATCCTCCCGAGACCTTCAGAAACTTGTAATCCACACGACCCCCACACACTTGACATCCCACCACATACACTTCTGGCAACAGCCGACTAGCCCACAAGACAAGACGCACACACACGCACACACACACACACACACCCCTTTATCTGGAGAAATGCCAGCAGTTCTCATAAACAGGCACAATGCCCCACACTCTAAGGATATGAATGTTTTTCAATAAAGCACAGCAAAGTCTCAAAATAGTCTGTAATCCTTTCGGTTGAAAGATGGCCTCCTCTGCAGCGTAGGCAGTTAGCAATACGGTGCAATATAGAACAAACAGCTTGAGCAGCCTCAAAGCACCAAACGTGCAAGGGTTGCAAGTGCCACAGCCCTGGGCATTAAAAATTCAAACTGCCTGTAAAGGAATCCTGTTACTGGGGCGCTGATCTGCTTACTGTAGAAGATAACACTCACACACACACACACACATACACCGCCAAACATGTCTACCATTCAAACAGATACAGTAGCAACAGCAATTCCATCCACTGCATTTACAAAAAATATACAAAAAAAATTGCAAATCCTTACAGGCAGAGGCTTGGACACCCCGATGTGGACCTTGCCCATTTGGGCTCCTTTGAGGGCCTGTACCGCGTCCTCCAGGCTGGCGTTCTCCAGGTTGGTTTTGTTGACAAACATGAGGCGATCTCCAGGAAGCAGCCGGCCGTCCAGCTCAGCCACGCCGTCGGGGACCAGCGAGCGAATGACGATCACCGTCTTCGCTGGATCTACCGGATCCTGTGACAGGTACAGAGTCACGTGATACAGCTGACACTCGCTTGGCTTGGATGAGAGGGAAGCCCTAAATATGCTAAAAAGAACTGATGTATTCAACAGTAATAACAACTGATTATAACAAAAATTTACTGTTGAGGAGAGAACATTCTCTGACAATATAACTGAGAAATTACTGTACGAAATAGTGAATATAAACCAAATCCCTAAGATGATATAGTGCATTATCATGAATAGTTTCACATTCCACACAAATCCAAACACGTGAAAAATTACATGATCATATTGTGAGAGCATGTCATGTAAGGGATCCTCCACTGAGTCATTATTTCCATCGAGCTGGTTACATAAAAGGCCATCATCCCGCTTATCTCACATTTATATTTAGGATATAATTTTATCTATAACTTTCTTTATATTTAGGAATCGTGTACATGAACTACAGAAAATAACCTATTACAGCTGCCGTTAAGGGGACCGAAATATTTGATCGGTTGTTATGGGTACCATTCATAAGTTTATTGCGATGGAACGATGATTCAAGTTTTTCGGATCTCCTTCAAAGGTAGCCGGTTATACAAAGTTAATTCTTACCTCATCAGAAAAAAAAATCCCGTTGTTGAGGGAGATATAAATAAGGGTTTCTGCAGGTTTCAACAATTTCAATTTAAGACTCTTTAAGACCTTTTCATGACCATTATGATTGAAACTTAAGACCAATGACCTATTCCAGCCAAATATTTGCACAAGTTTTTGGGATCTGAAGGGAAATTTACAGATTCTTTGTCCATAGGATACACTTTTCACTAATGCTATTAACTACCAACTTCACATTAAAAAAAAGAAAAACAAAAAAACACTTCCCCACAAATAGAAGACATACTTCAAGCAAGTGGCATGGTCCACACTACATGCACCGCACTGGTCCATCTGCAGTAATAATTCAAAACTCAGACCAATTGCAGACTAAACTAAATCTTTTTTAGACTTGCTGCACCATATTTCAGTACATTTATGACTTTTTATGACCCCTCGGAAACCCTGAAAATGCAGAGGAAAACATTCTAAACCTGATTTTGTTTTTCTTAGCCAGCATCCAAAACCAACACACAAAACTCAAGCTCACACACACACAGACACACATCTGACCAGCAAACACAATCACGTGCACGCACGCACGCGCACACACACACACACACACACACACACACACACACACACACACACACACACCTGGTAGTCCAGGATACTGAAGCCCAGCCCCATCTCTCCTTTCTCCAGTTCGATGTCCTGCACGTCTGTCTCCCACATTGCCAAGGGAGATGCTAGAGGCTCCTCCGGCACGCTGATGTTCCGCACGCCAGCTGCCGCACCGCCGATGAGAACGACACCCTTTCCCGACTCCCCCGGGGACAGGAAGTCCTCCAGCTCGGCACACACCTTAGTTACCAGAGCAATCCCATAATAACAGCATTAATGACAGAAGTGTTTCTGCAGCTTCAGTCTCACTGCTAGAGTTAGACTGCAACAACACCACCAAGACCGTAAAGCGGCACAAAGACTGTCTGTCTGAGTATACTTACTTCTGAACAAAGACTGGTTAAGTATACTTAAATACACAGAGATGGTTGCTGAGCATATTAAAACATAAAGACTGTCTAAGTATTCTAAAATATACACATACACTGTCAAGGCATTCTAGAATATACACAAAGACTAAGATTAACTACATTAAAGAACACTAAAGGACATTAGTCTAATTATTGTCCATTTTAGATATGAAGTACACATGAAAATACACCGAAATTTATTTTAGGTACTGCAATGCAAATATAATTAGAATAAAGCAAGTGTGAAATGAAGAGTAAAAGCACTAATTCACAACAAGCTGATGTGATTTCCTATGCTGTTCTCAGCAAAAGAAGGGAATACATTCTGTGCCTGAGTGACTTATACCATGTACTAATTCTCCACTTTATCATTAACAAAACACGGCCTCCAGGTCTCCTCCAATCATGCATGTCCAAGCCAAGCAAATGAGGCAGTGGATGTCCGCCCACAGGCACTCACACACACAAGGGCACACACACACACACACACACACGGGCAGACACTCAGCCAAATGCGCGCGCACACACACACACACACGTATACTCACACACACACACACGCACGCACAGAAAGGTGAGCTGATGGAATGTGTGGCAGCGGCTGCTGCTGCTGTTCCACACGGCTCCCGCTCCTCTTTGCTGAGCTATCACTCGAGGTCTTCAACTGAGCCGAGTGAGTCGAGCTGAGCTGAGCTGAGCTCGCAGGAGCGGAGGAGGCTCATTTTAGCATTAATGAACCGTCATACCTCCCCTCTCATCCCTCCCTGTGAATAATCCCCCCCTCATCACAGGGAAATCTCTCAGCTCTCAACTCTGCATTGGCTCAATCAGGCTCAGCAAGTGAGTACACATGTGTGTGTGTGTGTGTGTGTGTGTGTGTGTGTGTGTGTGTGTGTGTATTAGGGAGGGCAGCTGAAATCTGTCACCTGGTAAAGCGTATTAATAGGAGCCAGGGGAAAAGAGCCCCATGCATTACATGGAAGATAACCATGATTATATTCAGAGAAATCTGTAATTTAGGTTTCATCCTTTTCCTAGTTTCCAGCATGGCAGTCTGATAACAAAAGATTTTGAAAATACATCAAAGATGACAAAAAGCAATTAAGCCAATTAAAATGTTCTGGTACATTAATTAGATTAATTTGGTTTAGCCTCCCCTCTTCTTTTCCTCTGTTACTAGAGCAAGTTCTCTCACACACTTGTATGCATTGGCCCTAGTCTGAAGAGTCTGGGATTGTAATTTCATCCTCTTTTTTTGTCAAATCCACCAAATTTTCTCCTCCCGGTCCTCCCAGTCGTCCGTTCTGCATTATTGCGTATTGGATTATTTATTTGCACAGGCCGATATTTCAATGTCTCACTCCATCTTCCTTCAAGTCAAAAGGACGAAGCCTACCTTTGTGGCGGTCTCCGTGGCGACCTGCTCTAACCCCGGTTGGCCGGCGTCCCTGTCCGGTTGCATCAGTGGGGCGGGTCGGCAGCAGGCCATGTAGACAAAGATGGGCAGCTCCTTGAGGATGCTCACCACCTCCTTGTGGGTCTCGCCGATAAGAGGGATCCCATTGACCTGCAACAGGCATCAATCACTGGCAGCCCCTCACTGAGCCACTGTCCAAAAGGACACACTAGCCAAACAATGGGACAATGGAGGATCCCCTGGTGAGCACAATGCCAGGCCTTTTTGGCGCCGGGCACGGTGGAAATGGATGTGCTTTTGTTGTGCTCTGTGTGTGTGTGTGTGTGTGTGTGTGTGTGTGTGTGTGTGTGTGTGTGTGTATGTGTGTGTGTGTATGTGTGTGTCTCTAGGGATTTTGGATGGCTGCACTAGCCAGAGGAAACAAAAATTGGACTGGGGTCCCTGATGGGATTTGAGATGGGCTTCAGCTTCACAGCCTATCGTCTAATATCAGCCTTGATTTCATTTCATTTAGTCTTCATTCTCATGCCATAATGCAGCTGTGATTCAATTAAAGTGAAATGTAATTGCGCATATGTGAAGCTATTTCCACTAATGTGCTTGAAATAAAATCAAAGCCTGCGTAATTGAATGGTGCATGGTTTTTGTAGACACATATGTATACATGTGTTTGTGTGTGTATGTACATGCATGTGTGTGTGTACGTACATACACGTGTGTGTGTGTGTGTGTGTTGGTGTGTATGTAAGTATGCATGTTTCTTTGTAAGTGTGTATGCTGTTGTGCATGAGTGTATATTTAAAAAGTATGCATGTGTATGTGTGTGTGTGTGTGTGTGTGCGTGCATGTGTGTCTGACCTCGAGCAGCTCATCTCCGCTGTAGAGTTTGCCACAGCGCCCCACTGGTCCCTCTGGCAGTACGGAGCGGATGTAGTGATGACCACCACTCGCCTCCAGGCTTATACCCAGCCCACTGCTCTCACTGAACTTCTCCACCTGAGCCACCTGTCACACACACACACGCACACCCAAATGCTGTGGTTGGGAAAACAAAAATCAAAGAAGCTTCTAGAATTGTTAAACTTCTACAAGATTCTGGGTGGCTGCTACCCATTATGCTTACCACCACTTCATTGCTGGGACCAAGAGCCTTCTGCCACCTATTCAGCAATTCCTCCTCCTCCTCAGCAGTTAGCTTTATACCTTAATAACAAACAAACAAACATTGGAAATTAGCAACAGAGAAATGTAATTAAAACAAATTGCAATAATCACAAGCCCCCAGAGGCAATGGCATTCAGACAACCAGACGCATACTGCATTTAGAATTCTAAAAGAGTGAACCACGATGGCAACCATGATGCAAAGAAATCTCTAAGGAGGAACAGAGAAAAGGGAGCAGGATAGTGAAAGCAATCCTGGAACAGAACATTATAGCACCAGAAACACCAGCTGAAATAACACATGTAAAGTATGAGTCTGTCAACAGGGAGATAAGGACTCGTTACATCAGAGCTGCAAAGATGTGAAAAGCGAGAGAAAAATGCAAAAATGGAACATCATCCCTCGTCAGAGATGGGATGCGGAGAGAGATACTAGATAGACTGGCAAGGGATGAACGAATCTGACATATCGGGACATAGAAATCAGCCTAGACAGTCGGACATGAGGTGTAATCATCAAACAAACTATCAGAGGCTGGCATAGTTCCAGAGGCTTGACATTACTTTTGTGTCTTGCAAGATCTTTGGAAAGGTACTAGATTGAGGCAATGCAGAGACAACATAAAACTGAAGGTGACTGTAAGTTTTACACAGGGAAGGAGTACCGAGGAAACACTCAGATGTTCCTGTTAAGCAGTGCACAGGTATGTCTGCGTGCTAGCAGCGCTACACTTGGAGACAGGAGGGTGGAGGAGCAGGCTTTTTTTTTTTTTAGGTCAGTGTGTATCACAGTGTGATATTTATGTATTTATGTATTTATTTGAATGATTGTGTAGGACTGAGAGTGTGTGAGCACATAGTTGCATCACTGAAATCAGAGTGAAAAAGGCAAGCAACACTATGCATTATCTCTATAGATACTGAAAGAGCATTTCAACATTTTTGCAAAGTGGAAATTCACCCATTTTTTAGGAGTTATGAACAGTCTATATTAGAATACTCTGTGTGCTCTTTTGGACCCTGGAGTGTGGCAAATAACGATGATGATGATGATGATGATGATGATGATGATGATGATTCACATGAGAGGAGGAAGTGACATTGCAAATAACTGTGTAAAAGGGTTAGTAAAGGAATATAACTTTTGGATAAGGAAATGGCTGGGATACATATTCCAGATGGACAAGCTATTGAGCTAGACAAGCTAGAACTTCCATCCTGGGATGCAGTTGGAATTACAGCCAAAGTACAAGTGAAATGGACAGAAAGAAGTGTGGCTTAAAAAATCTTAGTCTTAAAAAATCCACGTATTAATAACATTAAATAAAAACAATTAAATATTCACCAACTGTATATTTTGGAGATTCTGAAGGCGTTAATAAAATATAAACCTTGACACATGGCGTTGCATTTTAAATGGTCCCAGAGAATGTATTATTCAGAAAAAGCAACCGCAGTGAACACAATCCAAACACCCAAACCTAAAGTGAATCCACCAAAGACAGGAATACGTCTCAGTTTTGCTATTCTCAACACCACTCTGCTCACTCTATTAGCACTTGGCATGCTTAACCACATTCAAAATATAGATTTGATTATACTCACAAAACTCTCAGAGACACATTTTTTAAATCTGTCTGCAGTTGCTGTCCTACTCCACATTATTTTTTAAACATGTTTTGCTTGTTTTTGGATAAAAATCATCTGTCAAAAAGCAGAGCCAAACTGTGACTAGAAATGGAAGATCATCCTAATTTAAGGCAGCCATGACAGGGGTTGTACTACAAACAGCATGTGAAGCAGCTGAGGAAAAAAAAGCCTTATCTCCCTGGCACAGACTTAAAAGGGGGAATCGATCACTCACCCTCCTTAACCTCAGCGTTGATGGCCTCTGTGACGGCGTGGCTGGAGAAGTCTGGACCCAGGGCCGGGTACGGCTTCTCTTCTGGAGAGGAAATGCAGCACGTGTATGAGCACCCCCATGAATGCAACACACAGCTGTGTCACTGCCAGGACACACACACATACACACACACACACACACACACACACACACACACACACTCATTCACTCACACACCCTCCAATTTATCTAATGACACAGTCACTCACAAACAGACGTACACATATACACACACACACACACACACATATACAAACTCCCAGTCATTCAATTACACACTTACTCACTAATACACACAGACATATTCACAAACAGTCATGAGAATAAAGGCTTCTTCTCATACTATAAAAGCATTCAGTAGTCTAGTCTAGTTGCTTTGGCCACTTTCTGCCAATGAGACAAGCTTCTTCTGCTAGGGCTGGTCTTGTTTGGAGGCCTGCATGCCCAACACAGAGCGGAGAGGAGGGTGAAGAGGAGCAGGGCCTGTAATTGTGGTAAGATCCTGGTAGGGGGTTTGGAGTGAGAGTTGTGTAGAAGATCCGCCAGCACAGAAGCACACACGCACGCATGCACACACACCCTTAATTTCCTTCGGGATCAATACTACTCTACTCTACTCTACACACACACAGTGACCAAAGAAAAACAAGAAAGAATGGAATGGTGGAATTGTTAAATATTAAATAAACACACAGTGTATGCACTGACAGACACATGCGTATGTACGTACACACACACACACACACACACACACACACACACACACACATACACACACACAACCGATTCAACACCCACAACCACCAAAGCCTGAAGAGTAGCTACAGAGCCAGAACAGAGCCTCAGCCGAACACACACACACACACAAACACACATACACACACAAAACCGTCCAACCAAATAATTCTCAGCCAAATTCCCATAGCTGAACCAGTGAGTAACCTAACCAGCCAGCATAACCCCTGGCAATTACCCAATTCCCCCTGGATGGTGCCAGAGGGGCAGGGCCTTCTTCAGTTTCTTTCTGTGCTCAAAAACAATGATATACCATAATAATACAATTCTTCCCTCAGAAGATACTCTATATCTTATTTGCTGGAATTATGTCTCCCAATAAATAAACCACAACACTGCTCAATAGCTGAATAATTCTCAATAGCTTAATGTGCACATATTTCTTGAAAAGTTAATTGCTTTTTCAGAACCTACCAATGGCCTTTGCTGGTTTAGTCTCAGTGACAGTGACTGGTCTCTCCCTCTCTCTCTCCATGGGGTGGTCCCTGGGTGGTGGTGGAGGTGGAGCTGGCTTAGGCTCCAAAGCGACGGGCAGAGCGGCAGGCACGACGGGGGGCAGTGGCGGCGGAGCAACGATGGAGGGGAACTCGTCGGGCTGGAAGCCGCGGCGGACCAGCTTGAGGTGCACCGTCTCACCCGTGTGCCGAAGCACCTCCACGGCCTGCTGGTTGGTGAAGCCCTGGATGTTCACGCCATCCACCTGCAGGGGGCAGCAGAGAGTCAGAGAGAGAGAGAGTCAGTTCATCGCATGTCAGAGGACGGGCAGGAGAAAGGACATGCTCCAGTGCAGAGGCCTGTATCAGAGTTAGTACTAAAATACACACACGTATCACTAAGGACCTATTAATACATTAGAATACAGAGAGGAGCTTAAAGTTAAGAGAGACAATGGCAAGAGAGAATAAGAGACTAGGCTCCATGTTTAAACAGAGAAATGTATGCAAGCATAAACAAATACTTTTACCCAAACACTCTTCCTCTCTATCTCATAGACACACATATAAACAGACACACATAAACCGCTTTCCCTCTCTCTTAAACACGCACACACACACACACACACACACACACACACACACAGCACACATACAAACACACAAACACACACACACACACACACACACACACACACACACACACACACACACACACACACCTGGCCAGCCCCTGCTGTCCAAACTTGTTTGGGTGAACAGCTGATGCAACTATGTGCTCACACACTCTCAGTCCTCTACAATCATATAATAAATAAATATAAATAAATAAATACATACCACACTATCATACACACTGACCTGAAAAAAAAAACAGCAGGGAGAGAAAAAGAAAAAAAAATTCTGCTTCTCCACCCTCCTGTCTCCAAGTGTAGCGCTGCTAGCACACAGACATACCTGTGCACTGCTCATAATGAACCACATGGGTGCTAACATGCACACACATGTGTACAAACAACCATGCAGGCAAGAACATGGCCTGTATCATCAGCAGATCATAGGCAGATTTATGCCAAAATACACAGCACTGGAGCATTTACATAGACTGCAATTTCACAATAACAAACATTCATATACACCAGTGAGTGCAACCAGGGCCACATTTCCAGAACAATAACTAGCGCACTTAGCACTAGTCCATAGAGCACAGAAACTCATAACACAAGCCTAATGCACGCCACACACCCACACAAAACACCAACACACATTATGCAGATTCTCCCAGACTCATTCTCATATTCTCTTATTAGGCTATAAGATCCCATGCAGAAATCACCACAAGTTTACAACACTATAAGAGTTCATAATATAAGACAAGGGCATTATGATATACACAGACCAGACTCACAGCAGATAATGGCCTCAGTGGAACCCAAACCCCTCGGTTGCTACAGAGAAAAGGAGAAGGTTCTAGCCTACTTACCGCAATGATCTGGTCTCCGACGTGGATTCGTCCATCTTGCTCCACTGCGCTGTCTTTCGTTATGCTCTTGACAAAAATACCAGAAGGCTCTGCAACAGGATATTACGTGCATTAACAAGTAAAACGCACCACACTGAGGGGGGATCAAGGCAGAGAAATGAAAACTAGCTGAGGGAGTCGAGGGGATCTGCTCCATATACCCCCACAATCCCACAATCCCGCAGGGCACGGGAGGACACACACAGCATACTTCAGTCTAACTTCTTCTTTCTCAAGTTCAACTTGTCTCACCCAAACTCTCAACTTGTATCACCCAAACCATCTCTCTCTCTCTCTGTGCCTCTCTGTCTCTCTCTCTCTTTGATGTATATCTCCTCTTGAGATACATACACATATCTCAATCTATCTACCAAACTACATTCCTACCTACCTACTTATCTACACATCACTGACTCTTTATCTCTTTCCTACTCTATGTCTTCTGTATGTACTGCACATAAGATCATTTGGTCTATAGATTCCATAACCTGAACAAAGATCCCTTATTCCTAATTGAGGGGGACAGGTTGCATACTGTTGCTTTCTCAATATCAGAAAGGCCCTGCTGCAACAGCTCATTTCCATATCAAAGTATTTACCCATCGGTTAAGCACAGGGGCATGGTAAATAATTAACTGTGTGTGGAGTTCATGCGTTACGCTTTAGGGATGGAGGGGGGTGGGGTTGTCATGGGTGGGGAGAGGGAGACAGGCAGGCAGGTGTGCTCACCTGAGTTCTTGTCCCCAATGTATCCGGCGATGGTGATCCCCAGGCCCTGGGCGTTCTTCGTCAGGCTCACGTCAAAGGCATCCTTTGCTGCCGCGGCCACCGCCTCTTCCTCCTCGTAGCCCTGAGGACGGAAAAATCGCAGCGCGCACACACACACACACACATATAAACACAAGAAAGTTAAGAGAGTTTCTTCCAGGGGAGGACACAAAGAAAAGGCAGGGAGACCCTACCCGGTAGCCCAGAATTCCACCATTACCATCACAATCATTGCGACGCGTAATTCGGCAGTGCATTTCAGCACAGACTCAGAAACTCTGATTCCACGGATAGTTTAGGAATTATGAGCGGACACCAACTAGCCAAAAATAGCACTAGCAAACGCAACCCCACCCCCTGAAACTCTGCAGCGTTTCTTCCAGATATAACTGATCTGGTCCTGAGAAAGCCACACTAAGGAGATTCCTGTGAGAATATTATTCCTTGAGCACTAGTGATTGACTTTGGCTGGGGCGGCCATTGCTATTGCGAGTGCCATGCCAAAACCATCAGAACCAGCAAAGACAAGCCTGCTCCACACCACCACTCCATCAGGCTCAGAGTTACCATGATGAAAAGAAATGGAACAAAAAACGAGGAATATGATGTTCCAGCACTTACTGACGACTGTAAGCCTACAGGGGATATGGCAATGTTTGAACACAAAAACGAGTCATTCATCACACACACACACACACACACACACACACACACACACACACAAGGGTATTTAGAGTGTGTTTCCTATAGACTTACATCAAGGTGAATTTCCTAATACAGCCTATTCATCTGCATGCACAGCCACAGTATTTTGCTGATTCACAGCACTGAGTGAAACGGTGCTTCTTCTTTATACATCCAAAGGAAGGACATTAGTCTGGCAAGACTGGCAATTAGCTCACTTAGGCTACCACTTTGAAAAAAAAAGGAACACAACACATGTTGAATGGATCTTGTAGGAAAGTATAATGTATGTCTGTCTTAAACTTTACTTTGTACTTTTCTACTGTAAAAAATAGGAGTTTCTCACTACTTGCTAAAAAAATTATAAACAAGACAGGAGCTGACTGGCGGATGAAGCTGAGCCACTCACTTAGTTCTGCTGACTATACCTGCTTCACTCTGCTTTGACCTGAGCAATGACCTGGCTTGACCTCAGGACCTTGCAGCACCATAGCTTGACTCCTGGAGGGCATCCAGCACTGGATCAGAGACAGATACTAAGCTGCTAGGCTAGATGTCAATAAGTTCCTACTTAGCATATCTGTCCACTAGGAACTCATTTAAGTCTGCAGTTTGTCAGCCCCCCTAAAGCCTACATCTTCAAAGACTTAACGGTTTTGAATTCAGTTTGTGATTGCAAGTCAAGTTTTTACGGGTTCAGGCCCAAGGGATATTTGGACTCAGACTTTCTACATACTTAACCAAGCACACACACACACATACAACAAAAAAATCACTTTCTGCAGAGCAACAATTCTTTAAGACTGGGCTCCTTCCTAGGGGCACTTCCTAGATGTCATTCCAGGACCGACTCTTCTTCCAGAGGTCGCACGACTTTACCATTACGTATGGCTTCTACCACTCTGTCCTACCATAGCTTTTGACAACTGCCGACTATGATGCTCAGCTAAAACCATGGACAAATTGTAGTCCATCATGGTAACTACTGATTCCTCGACCCTGTTGCTCTTGGGTGCTCTTTGCTGTAAAGCGCCATAAGACTGCTATTGTAGTGGCTATTGTAAAACCACTGTATAAATAAAACTGAATTGAATTGAAATGAATTAAATTGTTTCACACCAAACAAAGCTCTAATATTTGGCCTCCTTTGACTTTGATCTGTAATTTAAGCTCTTCCCTTGCAAAGCACTAAAACTGCAAATGGTATTAAAGGGCTGGTAAATCAATTTCCACCAAAGATATTAGCGGTGAAAAAAACAAATTTTTCGATGAACATGTGGACTATCAAAGTTAACAGTCTTTCCCCCAGCCTATCCACTCAATGTAAGAAGCTGTGAAAACGACGGTTAAACTGAATCTATTTCACCCCAGACAGAAACTGGACAAATGTCCAATTTCCTCTTTCTGCTAAAACATGGGGCCTTCTTGCAAACCATGCAAAATACTGACTTAAGTGCATAACTAATAAAGCATATGACTTGTACAAATGTATGTACAAATGGAGAATGGCAAATATATATAGAACATTGACTATAAATACATTGAACTTCTTAGCTAATACTAAATTGAATGTGTGAAATTCTAGCTCCCAACCTGTTGCTCAGTGACTGTTGGCAGGACTGGAGGTGGGGCGGTGGTGGAGGCATCTTCCACTGTTCCCCGGGTGATGACTAGCTTGACGCGGTTACCACACTGCCTCAGCACCTGGGCCACCTGTTCACTGCCCATGCCATAGAGATCTGTGTCCCCGATCTTCAGGATGTGGTCCCCGCTGTGCAGACGACCATCCTGCCAAAGACCAGAGTCAATAAGCACTTAGATCAGACATCAGAAAATAAAATAAAATAAAAACAAACTAAAGCAAGTCACATTGCTCTGTTCTACAATGAGTATGTCTCCATTGAACTGAACTGAACTGCACTGGTTCGTAAGATTTCACGCCCTGCTGTGCACACAACTATAATTATGAAAGGTCTAAAATGTTGCTATTTTAACCTATATCTTCAGTGCTGCATTTTCAGGCATTTTGGCTTTTGACTGAGACTGAACAAACTGAATAAAACTTTGTATTATTTATCAAACAGTAATATCGAATGCACCGATCTGACTTTTTTAGGTCCGATACTGGTTCTTATACATGGGTTTTGCATATCGGTCGATGCCCGATATTGATCCAATATCCCCACTGAATTAGGAGCTTTTATTGCCCTACTTCCCCTAACTGAGCATTGTCTTCCAAGCCAAGACAAAACAGAACAAAATACCATAGACATAAATATAATAAATTGTTATTTAAATATAATAAAAATAAACAAACAATTGTGTGTTACTTAATATAATAAAAATAAATAAACAAGTGTGTGCTAGTGTCATTATATTGTCTATTGTCTGATGTTTGGATGCCTAGGTCTAATTAGACACCTGTCATTTTAAATTCCCCGGCATGGCTTTAACACTACAAGACTTTGGTTAAACAAACTTCACGAAATCACTAGGCTGCTGCCAATGTTGTTTACATTTTCTATTGCATCCATTTAAATAAATATTTATAAACATCTACAGCAGAATCTTCACTGGATTATAGGAGAGATGTGTCTAGCAATATGACATTTTTGTTATCCTTTTGGTGAGTAACTTCAGGTGCATTACTGACAAGCAGACTCAACGTGAGCTAAGTTCAGGACCCATTCAGGTTAAATATTTGCAGGCTGTTCATTAAAACAGTAAATGACCTTACCTTCATGATAACTATATTAACAGCACTCCTAATAGCTATAGAAAATCTGTGTGTTCATACTTCACAGCTGCACCAAGCTGCCATGCTATGCTATACCATTTCTCTGCAAGCCAGATGAGTGCGTAGTTACATAGCAGGGTTGTTGCGTTCATTATGCTTAGGAATAAACCGGCCTATGGATCAGCTAATTGTTCCAATACCCGACCCATGTATTTCTTTTCCATATCGGGACCAATGTCTGATCCAAATATCAAAATGGTGCATCCCTAATAATGTGAGGTCACATTGATGAGTTACGTTTTCCTGCATACCTAAAGAGAAATGTTATCATACACACACACACAGATGAACCCAGAGTTAGATGAGGTCAGTGAGCTGTATGTGTAGATCGATACAGCCATGTCATGAGATGTCTGTGTGAACTGATAAAGCACATATGACTAAACACACACAAACACACACGCATCCTGCATGTAATCAGGTGAGTCAGTTCTTGATATAACATTTTAATGTTGTGTGTTTGTGTATATACATGTGTCGATACTAGTATTTCCTTTGAGGACCCCAGATCCAGAGGGTAGCTGGGTATCTCCCACGCTGATAGCGTAGTATGTACACACATGTACACACCGCATGCAATTAGGTGTGTGTGTGTGTACGTACGTAAATATGTGTATCTCTAATACTAGAGGAGAGGAGCCCATATCCTGAGGGGAGATGATTATCTCTCAGACATAACCACAGAGGAGGAGGGACAGAGAGAGAAAGCAAGAGTGTGGAGAGGGAGACAGAGAGAGAGAGAGGGCGATAGAGAGCAGGTCTGTGCAATATTAGATGATTATATCCAGCAGACGCTGAAGCCCAGTCTGGGGAGAGATGCACTGCATGCTGATAAGGCCTGTGAGTGCAGAGTTGGGAGGGGGGTCTCGCTCCAGGCCTCTCACATGTTCACACAGCCAGGATATTGACTCAAAAGCAGGCAGGGCTAGAGAGTGTTTGAACTGGTAAGTGGGCTGAGCGTAAACCGAGTAGACATCCGCACTAGGGCTGGGGGTAAACGATTATTTTTATGTTGTTCAATTAATAAACACCATAATGCATCTCAAATACCAATCAGAAAAATCAGAAAAAAAAACTAATTTGCAGTTTGCAGTTTGCTCGTGCTGGGTTAGCAGCAGCTATATAGCTGTGTTCTGCAGCCGTAAGCTAGCTACCATTCTAGCCAACATTAAATGCTAACAAACGTAACTAATACACAGATGCCTAACCGCTAATAGCTAGCTAACATTAACTACTAACCAAACAAACACGGCCAAACTGCACGGACAGTTAAGATAACTAACACTACCGAAGTGCACTGAGGTCAAACTGCACAACACACTACACAAACGTTAAATTGATTTAGCCAAAGGTAGTACTTATTATTGTCCCCGCTACACAAGACAAGGGGGTGCCTCCGCTTCAAGTGTTCCAGCATGGCTGTTGTGCTGGTGTGGTATGCCAGTTCGATGTGGCAAAGATTGCAAATGACAATTCCCTTACGTTTCGGACTAACTTTAAAGTACTCCCATACCCTTGAAGATTTTGGGCGAGCTGTTTTTTGGGGGGCTTTTGAAGAGCTTTGTTGTGTATGCCTTCGCCGTTTCGGTCTCCATCGTTCAAATAACGAAGTTTGTTTTGGGTGACCCACATGTGCGTCGACTACAAAATATGACGTTGACGATATTTTGAAGTCGACGCATCGCTACAGGCCTAACCTGCACACGTGCCGACTGCACACTCACACACACACACACGCACACACAAACACACAATCAAATATTCCTCTAAGTCCAGACATGATGTATACTGGAGAAGCCTGATGAAATATTACTATTCCTCCAGGGCTGATATATGGAGGGTCCATTTAATGTTCTAATCATAATAAAGAATGCCAGATTTCTCAGGTCATGTATCAGCTGCAACAACTGGATGCAACTGGATGTGTGTCTCTGGGATAATACTCTCCCAAAAAATACACATATACACACATATGCACACATACACACACACGCACACACACACACACACACACACACACACACACACACATCTCTATACACTAATCCCTCACCTGATCAGCGATGCCCCCAGGGAGGATGGTCTTAACGATGACGCCGGTGGTCTTGCCCCCGACGATGCCAAAGCCGAGTCCTGTGCCATCATTCACCAGCTCAATGGTCTCCACATGCGTCCAGTGTGTCTGAAGAAGACAAGAAGAGAAAGGTCCAGAAGGTGTGTGTGTGTGTGTGTGTCTGTAGTTTAGGCAGAGAGATGTATGACAGATAGTGTCAGTATTCCAGATGCAGACACAATGCAGACTCAAGGTGTGTGTGTGTATATGCATGTGTGTGTCTGTGCGCATGCGTGCATGTGTGTATTTGTGTATACACTACAGATTGCATCTGTGCATCTAACTAAGTAAGAATGACAGACAGAGACATAAAACAGACCTAGAATTCATTTGTGTGTGTGTGTGTGTGCGCACGCGCATATGTGTGTGTGTGTGTGTGTGTGTGTCTGTGTTTATGCCTGTGCATGCAGAGCAGTCTAATTTAATTTCTGTGCATTCATTTCAGCAGTATTGCATAAGGCTTGCAGGGTACGTGAACAGATTTCTGGGTGTCAGATAAGCACACTGAAGGAGAACAGCAGTGTCGGAAACCTGCTGTGGATACATATGGGTGAACTGAGCACTGTGTGTGTGTGTATGTGTGTGTGTGTCTGTGTGTCTGCATGCTTCACTGCAGGTTTATTGCTGAGACTTGCTGTCTGGGTCTGCCTGCATACATTTCTAAACAGTCACTGTGCTAACTAGCCCTCAGACTGAATGTCTCTCAGTGTCTCAATCACTTCTTTGCATGCATGTAGGTTTATCACTGTCTGTACATGTCTCTGTATGTGCGCATGTGTGTGTGTGTGTGTGAGAGAGAGAGAAAGACAGAGACAAAGTGTGTGTGTGTGTGTGTGTGAGACTCACAGCGCTGGAGTGTGCAGAGAGCGTGCTGGCTGCTGATGGCGTGCGTGACACCACAGGGCTGGAAAGCTGCGGTATGGGCCCCCGCGCCACCACCAGCTGCACCCGCTCCACTGCACGCTGCAGTAGTCCAATAGCCTGCTGGTGGGTCACCGTCTGGTCCAGAGCCTGACTGTTGATGGCCAGGATCTGATCCGCCTCCTTCAGCTTACCGTCACTGCTCAGAGTGGGGTGGGGACAGACATAGAAAGATAGAGAGAAAGAAATAAAGAGAGAAAGAGAAATAGAGAGAGAACCCTCAGTGTGTTAGCAAACATCCAGCCCAATGGTTCCACAGGAGCTCAGGTTTGGATCCAGCCTGAGGTCAATTTCCTGAGCACAACCACAATACAACCTCTCACCTGCTCACCCCCTGCCTCATCTATTCTAAACTTAGGTCTGTGGCAGGAAGTAAAACAACCTCACACATACAGTTGTTGTTCCAACTTTTCACTACACCAGTTGATATGACTTTGCCCATCCCTCAGTCATGCTGATCAGTCTGTGGCATGACCTAGCACAAGTTCAAGTCCTGCTGGTCCACCTCGGTGTGGATTATGCCCCAGCTCAGACTGACAGAAGGTTGGTTTCAAACTGATATATTCCCAGACTCCTTAGTGCATACTACACTATCGTATTCTGTTAGGATTAGTATACAAGGCGAGTGCAGCATGTCATTTTTGAAACAGCCTAAGGGCGTATAGGACAGCAGGCACACACACACACACACACACACACATACATACACACACACACACACACACACAAACAGACAGACTCACAAACACACACAGACAGACAGACTCACCTGTGTGCAATGCTGCCATGCTGGATCTCCTGCACAAAGATGCCCAGCTCCCCGCGGTTCTCACTGCGAAGTCCCACCACGCTGAAACCAAGGCCGCCCGCCAACGGCTTCTGCAGGTCGATTGAAGTCACGTACCGACCCTGACAGACACCAAACACACAAAAACACACAGACAGAGACACACAGACCCACGCATGTTGCCTTAGAAGGGGAGCAGATTAGGTGCATCACAAGTAAGGACAACTGATGCAAACAGAACAGGTAGTGAGCTGTGCAGGAGGAGGTAAAGACTGCCAGGTAAACTAGTCTAATGATGATAGGGATTGGTCAGCACTTTATTACTTTCAAACAGACATGAACCTACTATGAACAGAAACACTAGATATTAACTTACTTTATGAATAGATTTGATTTCTAAATGATGAAAGTCAGTGATGGACTTGGAATATGGGGCAGATGCTGCATACTAGTACTACTACTACTATTTATTATTATTATGATTATTGTTGTTGTTATTGTTATTATTATTATTACTACTACTAATAATAATATTAATAATACTTATTATACGTATTATTATTACTTATAATTACTTAGTAATACTTATTATTATTATAGAATAATAGTAATTATGAGTGTACCTGAGCCATGGAGCGAATAATGCGCTCAAACTCGTCGTGGGAGGGTTTCCCGTTGACTTGTGAACTGTCCTGTCCAAAATGGCTGCCGTTCTGGTGGGTCACACAGGGCTCTGTGAAGTCGGAGTTTAGCACCGGGAGTCCAATCTGCTATGTGAAAGGAAGGAATGCAAAGAATGTGAGACTCTTAGTTAGTCAGTCACATTTACTCTGTGTGTGTGTGTGTGTGTGTGTGTCAGGGAGTGGTGTGGAGTGGAGAGGATCTGTTTTACATGAAAATCACAGGCCCCTGACTGAGTTATTCCAGACGCAGCACAAGCCATTAGCAGTGTTATGGACTGCAGAGACAACATTCTCAGGGAAGCTGAAACACTGGTGGAGGAGCAACATGTGTCAGCATCGCTTTTTGTCTCTCCTAGTGTGGACGTGGGCGCAGACTCAGACTCAGACTCTCTCTCGCTCTCTCTTACTCATGTAAACACACACACACAATCTCTCTCTCACACACTCACATAAACACAAACAAACACACACACATACACACAAACACACACTTGTTACTGTTTGTTCAAAAGTCACTCTCTCTCTCTTACTCACATAAACACACACACACACACACATACACACACACACACAGATTCCTCAGTCTAGATTCCACTGGTACCTCAAGCTCCAAAAGCATTGCTTGAATACTTTTACTACACACACACACACACACATACTTCATCTTCTGGTCTGCTTTCCCTCTAATAGATTAGTCTATCCTTGCAGGCTTGAGAGAGGTAATGCCCCAGACCTTATTTGTTTTTGTACAGAACACTATTGACATGTTCCCTTTCATCCAGGTCATTTCAGTGACACCATTCAGCATCATGGATGTCTACTCATGACAGAAAACAGTGAAATCAGATGGAGAAAAGGATAACAACTCTCCCCAAATCCTTCAAAAAAAAAAGAAAAGGAAAGAAAAAAAAGAAGTTCTGCAATTATCCAGTTGGCCTCTGGTCACTGGTCACTCATAAAAGGCCCAACTGTCTCTGCAGCCTTTTGTGAGTCATTTAGCAAATTATCAGTGACCAGAATGAAGTAGCCAAACTCACTGGATGATCAGATGCATGTAGTGTTTGACTGCCCCAGTATTTGTACCAAGAGAACAAACAAGCTAGCACAAGAGACGAGTTCAGGTCTTCGTTTCATTTTATTTCTACTTTTCCCAAATTCATAACTTTGTGAGTCATAGGTCTTCACTATTTTGCCATGAGCATGAATAGACACAAGCTTACCTAAAACAGAAACTTGTAAGGTTTAACTTTGACAAAAAAAGCCAGTGTGAGTGAATGAGGTGCATCAGTCAGTGATTCAGTAATGACATTATTTTGCATCCACCTGATACAGATGGCTATGCCTTCGCCAGCAAGGCCGTGTAATATGGCATGCAATGAGTGTAGGAGAGGAGTGGAGGTGCAATGGCTCGTTATCCAGCACTGATTAGTGTCTAATCCTTTAACGATAATGGTCCTGAGCTGATGTTCGTCAGCCTCCGACACACGTCTGTCATATTTGTTTTCACACACACCCCACGCCTCATGTCCCACGGCTGTCTACGGCACTTGCCTTTGGAAGAAACAAGATGAGATATATAAGCTTTAGAGGATATTAAGCTTAGTGAAGTTGAAGTGAGCAATTGAGGGCTTCAAACAGCTTAATATAGGGTGCTGTAAGTTATACACTGATGCTTTTAGGTCATTACTTTTTGGTTTGTGTGTCTGTCTATGTGTCTGTGTGTGTACATGACGGTGCATTTGTCTTGTATTGGTACTTCAATATCTTTATTTTATGACTCTGTGTTTATGGTAAACGTGTGTATGTGTGTTTACTAGTAGGTGTCCAGGTAATGTGTGTTCATGTGTCTGTGCACATGTGTGCATGCGTGTGCGTGTGTGTGTCTTGAAGGTGAGGTAATAGTGGTTAAGCGTGTCAGCGTAGGCGGCCTGACTGGTCGATGGCAGCCCGTGCGTCGCGTAACTCCAAGCACCCATGAACCCTCGGGAGCTCGAGGAGTCACGTGTGCTTTGTTAGTTGCGGCCAACTAAGAGGATTAAACTTCCAGTTTGGTTCTTGCACATTTAAGAAATTGTTTCTGCCCCACTTCACCCTATCCGTCTCCTCTCTCTCTCTCCACCCCTCATCCCTCTCTTTATCTCTCTCTCTCTTTCTCCCCTCCCCATCCACCTCTCTCTGCTTCTCTCTCCCCCCCCCCTTCCTCCCCATCCCCCCATGTGACAGGCTTGTTGTCATGGTGACAAAGACAATGCAAGGACTGTCGACCCACAAAAACAAAACCAACAACAGAGACTATAGTTCCTGTAAGTCCATTCAGAGACAAAGTCTACATTTCTTAAAATCTGACAATAACAAGCTGCCGACTGTTGTTGTGGCATTGGTACCCTTCACTGTTCAGTTGCACCATTTTGAACTCAACTGTTTTGATTCCAAATCTCTCTCTCTCTCTCTTTCTCTATCTCTTTCTCTATCTCTTTCTCTCTCTCTCACACACACAGACACAAACACAAACACAAACGCACAAACTTCCTTCCTACCAACCTTCTTGTACCAACCTTCTGTAGCCTTGCCCTATTCATTCTCTTTGATACTTTCAGCTTTATATTATTCATGAGTGCAGCTAGGCCCCATTTAACATCGTTATCAACGTAATTGCCTGAGAGCAAGGCATGGAGACTCGAGGAGGCTAGTTTATTATTCCACACAAGCCATTAACGCCGTTACGGAGAGCGGTGACGTTCTTGTGTGTGTCAAGGGGGTATGGGAGTGTGTGTGTGGGGGGGGAAATGTGCAATGGGTGGAAGAACACCATGCGTCAGCACACCCCCCCTCAGAAACTCCCCCCCTCACACTGACACACACACAAATGCACACACACACACGCACATATGCACACGCGCGCACACCCAACTCACACACACACACACACCTACACACTTACAGACTGCAAAAGATGTATGTTGACCCACATACCAAATCAAAGCCTGCAGGTTTTTTTCTGCGTATCTGGATTCCTCCAGTCTCCCAGACTCCCACCACATAGCTTACATTCCTCCAACACTCGCACCATTTGCCATAACCCTCCATCCCCTGCTTTGATCTCCATGAGATAGCATCTCCATCTACACCGGTTCTGTTCTGATCCCTTCCATATACCATCACAATCCAAACGGATTCTGATATCCTCGCCGGACACGGATCCAAACAAAAATCAGCCTTGGTGCCGTTATTCTTGGATCTAATTTTGACTCTAAACCTCCAGAGTCTTGAATCATATGATGTCCATAACCCCCTCACCACCCCCGACACACACACACAGTCCCTCTGCCCCAGTCAAACAGACTGCATGAATCACACTTGAGCTTCAAAACAACACACACACACCCACACAACCCTGCTGATATTTTATGAATTCATTAAACCTTAGGTTGGCCCGCTGTGTCTATTTCACTAAAGCAATTCTTCATCTGATCTACTTAGTGGAGGACAATATAAGCACACTGAAGTCTGAACTCCTGGGGCATAGAAAATGAGACACACAGAACAAAAAAAAATTATAATAATAAACGGTTTTGAGTGGCCTGGGAATAAGCCAAACTCAGAAAAATCTAATTGCCGATCACCCTGAGCCAAATTGAAATAGAAGTACGCGAGGACATTTTTTTTGTTCCTCCCTCCAACTGAAGAATGAGTCACTTTCTTTCTCTGACATTATGTAATTCTGGTCTTGCTTCACTGCATACCACTGACACACAGTTGTACAGCCTCTCTTGAGCGTGCTCTCACAGACATCCACGTTCACCTCCCTGCTGAACTTCAACACACAGGTGCCCAGGTGTAAATTTGCTCAGCACACCTTTGTGGGATTTGCAACACACCTACCAGGGAAAAACATTTGGCCTTTAGCACAACTACTGCACACGATTTGCTTGTCTGTCTGCAAGTGTAATAGTTCTTCCTGTGAGCACGAAGTTAATCTACTGAATGTGAATTAGCTACAACTGTCCCGAGTAGCTATATTGGAAATCATGGCAAAAAGATAAACCATTTTTTAATATTAATAAGGATAAAGATATAAGATATGTAGCCTTTGGGCTAAGTGTTGTATTCTTTTAGCATCACATCATAGTCAAGGTAATTTTCCTTGTCTGATTTTGACCTGAAGCCATCATTTAGCAGATTGTAGCAGGTGTTTTTAAACCTTATCTGTATTCATACCAATGTCAATGAATTTCCAACACCTTACTGTTGATCTTTCTTTAATAATTCAGGGTGTCCTTCTTACAATATCTTCCAGGGCTCAGACTGAATCACACGCATCTAAGTAACAGATGTAGAGGCGTATCCCAGTCTTCATTGTTGCGTGAATGAGATTAATTCTGTTGAAACTTCAGGTTCTATTTTCCCAAAGAAACTACTGATTTCTGAACACAAATTTAGTGAAGTTCCTACTGAATCAAATGTTGCTTTATTGGGATGAATGACTGAAATATATGTCTAAAATCATGTCAGTTGGTTTGACACCGGGGCACTTATTCTAATCGTAATTTAATTATATTTTATTTTGTATTAATGCACAATCATCCCTTCAATTTCAATCAGTAAGCGTGAGTTGATCCATTTCCCATTTTCAATACAAGTTGGGTACTGTGTTATAACAGTGTATGTGACAAATACAGTCTCTCTCTCTCTCTCTCACCTGATCTTTGAGATTCTGCACAGACTTCTGCAGGACAAGGATCTGGTGGAAGAGAGGACTCTGCAGCAAAGATTTGAGGAGGCCCAGCTTCTCCTCGGTGGGCAACTCCCCCCTCTCCTTGAGCCTGGCCTGGAGACGCTCCACCGCCTGCAAGGCACGCTGGGTATCTGCAAACCGTCAAATAGTTTAGTGACAGGAGCACTGGCTTCTGGATCTCTCTCTCTTTCTCGCTCTCTCTCTCTCCCCTTGAGCTCAGTCTCCCTTTTTCTCATTCTTTCACTCTTTTCCTTCCGTCTTCCCACACCCCATCTATATTTTTTCAACATACCAAAACCCCCGCCATAGGTCTCGCGCTCACACGCTCTCTCTCTCTCTCTCTCAATTCTGGACCTTAATTTAAAATGCAATAAGTTGGAAAAATTTGGCTAAATCACCGCGTTACTAGCATGAGTAAGATGATAAGTTTAAACATAGATGGGTCAACACATTACTCCCACACAGTACATGATTGCTTCAGTTCACCATAAGTAAGACACATAACTACACTGCTCCCATCCTTCCAGTCATTTAAAATACATACACACACATACACACAAACTCACTCACTTACCAATCTCAAAACACACACATCCTCTCTCTCACACACACACACACACTAACTCACTTACCAATCTCAAAACACACACATCCTCACACACACAGTGTGAGTGCATAAGTGCATAAGCTTTCCCTTCCTCTTCCTCTCCAGCCTCAGACAGACACTACCTAAGGCACTGTTCCCTCCTCCCTGCTGCTGCTGCCTATTCACCCAGCATATTTACCTCCACTGAAATCATATTACTATTCCCTCACTACATGCACTGGGAGAAGAAAAGAGGTGGGTGATGAAGTACTGTTATGATACGACAGGTCCTGAGCTCTGGCCTTGAGTGTGTGTGTGTGTGTGTGTGTGTGTGTGTGTGTGGTGTTGGTGTTGGTTGAGGAACACAGCAGAACCGTGACCCATTCCGACCCGCACAGAAATCTAATCCCATGGGCAGCATGCTCCAATGGGCAACGGTGAGAACACACACCAGTATGTGTGTGTGAGTGTTTGCCGTATGTGCTTGGCACGGGTGTGCTGGGGGGGTGGGGGTGATGGGGGGGCTGGGGGGGGTAGAAGGATGTGAATGAGTCATGGACTGAGGATAACAGTAGGGTAAAAGCACCCAGGGCTTAACGCAAGGTCTGACGCGTGTTAAGCAGCGCTTAGGCAAGAGCAGACTCATGTAGCTCTACAGAGTGGGAGGAAAGAGGGTAAAAAAAGAAACAGATTTCATCCAGAGCAGTTGGAAAAAAAAAAAAAAAAGTCCAAAAAGATGCTCCTTCCAGAATAACAATGGCTCCCACATCAGAGAAGGCCACAGTGAGGTGGTGTGTGTGTGTATATAAAACTATCAGGATGGGTGAGGGGGGTAAATATCAAAGAGGGGCTTGTAATTTAACAAGTGGACCAAGCATAAATCCCTGACCATCCTCAGTAGGAGAGAATAGGCCCTCTCGGTTGGATAGAGGTAGCGCTCTGGACAAGAGGGCTTTTTGGACGAGGACAAGGTGATTTCTCTGCCCACAGAGCGTAACTAAAACCTAATAGGCCATACGTGAGTTCTGAACCGATTCACATTTGGAAAAGGAGAGAGAGAGAGAGAGACTCTTCTCTTTTTGGGTGCAAGCTGTGAACAATCCAATAACAGTGACGTCTCAATGGACTGTTTTTTTCCTTTCTTTCTTTCTTTCTTTCTCCTTTTTCATTGTAGCTAGCTTGCTCTTCTGCACTAGTGCTTCTGGTTCATGTGAGTGAGGGCCCTTTCTCAATGTGTCTGGACCAGGTAATGATATTTGGAGAACACCAACCTGTCATCTTTGCTCATTCTATCCCACCCTCTTCCATTAGCCATGTCTTTTCATGGCGTTAATACCACAATCAACAACATGACATAATAGAAATTTGTATCACGTGGTAAATGCATCCATGGCGCTGTCATGCCTCGATGCATTATGTGACCCCCACAACTCACCCACCCAACCACATTTTCTAGGCCAATACTTTATTTGATTGTGCCTCACAAGTCAAGTCTCATTAGGAATAACATTTGAATCTGAATAATGCAACAGATTAAAGCAGTTGAACAATAGTATTGTGACACTATTGTGTCTCTCAATTTCTCTCTCTCTCTCTCTCTCTCTCACACACACACACACACACACACAAGTCATGGTCTGTGGTGTTAAACTCTTACCCATGGTTTCAATCATCTTTACTGAGCTGCTGCTGGAAGGACTTCTGTTAGTGATGATACCTTAATAAATACCTGCACACACACAATAGAAAACCACATGGCTGAGAAAATGCCACAAATCAAGTAAACAATCAAATACACATAGATCAGTTTTGGCTTCAGTCCTTTCATTTTAAACATTGGTTTGTCAATTGCTTCAAGGACAGTCTCCACTACAGGAACTTAGAGAAAAGTGTCTTGCTCAAGAGCACAATGGTGGCACCTGGGAATCGAACCCACAACTCCGGCTAAAGCTTACTAACACAGTTCCTTAGACACTAACGTAGTGGTGTGTGATTTGGGTGATTTCATGGGTGTGATTTGGAGTTTGATTTGGGTGAGCTGGGGTTAAGTAAAAAAAAACATACTCTGCACAACTCTGAACAATAAAACATACTCTGTTAGGTCTTTTCAGACCTGTAATTAATCGATCAACAACAATGATTCTGACTGATTCTGAAAAACGATTGCTACATATTAAAACATGCTGCATGCTGTTTCCCCTGATCTGCTTGATTTTTTAATTTTCAGTAGTGTTATGTGCATTTCTCCCTTTCTTTGTTGTGGGCTAAGGCTCTTACTATCGGATTATCACCTGTTAATGAGCTTGTATTAAAACTGGTGCGTGGCTTGCGGTACAAACCTTGTTGTATCATGTTTTTCCCTTGTTCTGACAGAGAAATGTGCCTACTTTTGTAGAAGCCATTTCAAAACCCATCACTGGATCAACACGTTATAAGTTTGCCCCCAAAGACTGCTGCAAGTGTCAAGTCCACTGAGTGCCTGACAGAATACAACAATGTTACAAAGTAACAAGTCTGTTCTGTTATTTTGGTTCTATTCGTTGTTCTAGAACATTTGTTTCTGTGCCAGGAAGGGGAAAAAAGCACATAGGGCTGCATCCTAACAGCAACAGGCTTGAATTAGGCAGTGCTTAGCGTGTGTGCAATTACTGTGTGATATGCAATTCATTTTCTACAGTCATTTAGCTGTCACACATTTGGAAGAGGGGAATTTGCTGCCAGGAGCCTGTAAATGTCGATAAGCTGGGTAGAGGAACCGTTTAACTTCAAGCTTCTCTTTTACAGTCTTGTGCAACAAGCAAAAATGACAAAATGATGATGAGTAAGACTAGATGGCCTTGTTCTGACCCCAGAGATAAAGCTATAAATCACTCCCCTCTACTGAGACGAAAATGAAACGTTTACTTTGTAATGTGATTCAGTTAGTGTTGCAAAATTGACAACAATAGAAGTATTTACACACCCTGGAGAGACCGATAATCCAGCTGTAGAGCACTGCTGACAGCAGAGGCTTCCCCCTTAATAACACGATGGCATGATCACTTTGCATGGTCCCTAAGTTGACGCTATGTTTACAGTCATCACTGCGAACTGCCTCTCCCTGACGGCCTATGCTACACCATTATAACTGGGTTGCTGGACATCGCCTGAAAAACAGCTAGGCTATGTTCTCTCAATGGCATGTGTCTTAAGGCACATAGACTGCAGTAGCCTTCTTCTGTGCCGATCGATCTTGCTGCCCAAAGTCGCTAACAAAACAAAACAGTATCGCGAATGCATTTGGCAACCTGTTGTGCGTTAGCCAATGCTAAGAGTGAAACTGTTTGATTATGATAGATATAACGACAGAAAACAGAAAACAATGCGTTGCAGTCACAAACTAGACAAACACACGGAATTCGGGATAACTATTCAGTAAGCTTTAGAGTTGAGAAACAGGCGTAGGCTAGGAACGCAACAGGTTGTTCTGCCACGGTTCAACGATCAGCTAAGCTATC
This sequence comes from Tenualosa thibaudeaui, assembly GCA_027481765.1. Taxonomy (NCBI): domain Eukaryota; kingdom Metazoa; phylum Chordata; class Actinopteri; order Clupeiformes; family Clupeidae; genus Tenualosa; species Tenualosa thibaudeaui. The sequence goes on along the minus strand of JAIFZK010000136.1, from coordinate 5,503,423 downwards.
GTTACAGGTTTCGCATATAATTACTTGTGTTATCGTTATTTATTGAGAAATGCATTGCGTTTCTTACAATGTAAAAAAAGTGGTGTTTGTGTGGCGTGTTTTAAGGCTTACTTTCTTCACAGCGCATCGGTCAGGGGCGGCCCAACTATCAACAGGATATCCCAGTAAAGCACCAGAAGGCTTGGAATGCAATCCGCTTTCCCCAACTCAACCTACTACATTCAACTAGCCCACGGGGGTAGGCTGCGAATCAACAGGCTACCGCGGTCGCAAAGGACAACAAAGAAGTTTCAAGACGCAATGAGGATGAGAGTTAAATGGCGTTCTGTTTTATATACATTCACTATGTTTGTGAAAACTTTAAACTGCAAAGCATCGTTTCCCGTAGCTGTACTGGCAATAACGTGTTTTGCGTATGCTAGCTTCAGCAGATACACCGACGTAAATTATGGCAAAACAAAGCTGCGATAGCTCTTTCATTTGTCAAAAAACGAGTCGAGAACGGACAAGCAAATGCGCTAAAGCTTTAAGTACTTACATGAAAGTTAGAGGCAACTCCTTGCCTTTCGTATCTCGAAACGGGACATAGGCTATCCCACTCTGTTGTCCTCCAGCTAACGGGGCATCGACTGGCTTAAAAATGGGCCCCGCTGTAATTCGATCCTTCACTTTTTCAGCAATAGCGGTGCGCCGCCTGGCCAGGACTGGAGGGGTTGAACAAGCCACAAGCGCCGCTTGGTGGCTTCCATGACAACAGGGCCCTCAGGCCACCTTTTTTTTAACCATTGAATGAATGTCAAGTAGACTAGGCTAGACTGCCCACCAACACTGAAACATTTTCGAAAAGGTTTCGATATTATTTGTATCTAGCTGTGCAATGACTGTTTATCCATCATAAATGTACTCTACAGGATGCAATGTGAATCTCATTGCGAATATACAAATAAATAGCCTAGATATTCCTTTATGCTAAAAGCACATCATAGGATACCACTTTTAATCTTTTTAGTTGACCCTCTAGTGCAACTTGATTCCCGCCCCCCATCGGCCATGGGTTGATTGACTCCTGACAATCCCTTTAACATGCAAATAGACACATTTTATCAGTTTCTGTCAACTTGAAGGCAAGGTGCCCATCCAGGTCACAGGTGCAGAAGTATTCTGTACTGGAGGTCGTGGCTCTTTATTGTCTCTTAGAGTTCAGTTTATTCCTCCAGCTAGCACTGCTCAAGTATGACTCACACAAATACACATGATCCATCTTCTCCAGACACAAACACTCACACACACTCTCATACAAACACCCTCACTCAGAAAGCAACCATGCGGTCAAATAAGTCTTTGTACCACCAAATAACTTGACTTGATTACTTCTCTCTCTCTCTCTCTCTCTCTCTCACACACACACACACACACACACACATTTCACTAAAAGTGGGACACCCACCCATGTTTTGTACACAAACCTGGAACAAACTAAGAGAGAAATGCTTACCAAAAAATATGTCACACACACACATACACACACTGAGCTCTCAAGAGGGGAAATTTTGACTGATCCTGGAGATTACCTTCTGCTGTTCAGTAACAAGCTAAAGCCACTGTCACAGGAATCTCAGGGGGCTGCTAGATCTCATTGAACCATTTCACCTTAATGGGCGAGAGACTGGCCCAGCACCATCCAGCACAGATGCTGCTGTCTCGCAAGCCATAATGGCTTTCCGGAACCTTCTGAGCAGGCAGTGACAGCCTCTATCACGCAGCATACTTTCACTGTGATGCCAGGGTAAATGGTATGAGATAGTGTGAGCACAAAGACCTGTCAGCTGGTGTCGGAGAGAAAGAGACGGACAGCCAGCGTGTGTGTTCACGCACAAACACACACAGAGACAAAGAAAAAGACACACTGAGAGGCACACACACTCACAGACACACACATACACTCAAAGAGAGTGGTGGCACACAGAGAAATGGGTACATACACACACAAAGAGATAAAGACAGAGAAGTTTGTTCAGACTGAGATTTACAAAAAAAGTGCCAAAACTACAAGCTCTTTCAGTCATACACACACACACATATACACACACACACATATACACACACACAGAAGATGACACAATACATACAGTCACAGACAGACATGGTCACACGCGTGCTCGCGTGCACATGCCCCACACAGACACATTATCACATACAGTGTGATGCATGAGGCATTATGACTGCATAACCAGATCATGCAAAAGGAAATGAGAATTATTTGTTGAGCTCAGTTGAATTGCAGTTTGAAATAGTTTGTCTCCTGCCAATCAAACTCCTAAACATCCCCTACTGTTGTTGTGTGAAAGCTGGGAGGAACAGGAAGAAACTAATCAATGACAAATTGAAATCAATAGGGGTAAATCTTCAGAATGTTGGTTATGCTGTCACTGTTGATAGATTGCTGTGTTATATTTATTCTCTTCATTTAGACAAAGTAGCTGAATGGAAATTGTTTGGGAGGGTGAAGGTACTGTAGCTTTTCAGCAGATTGAAGGCACTGTTGTTGACTACATAAATATACATTCTGTGTGTGTGTGTGTGTGTGTCTGTATTTGAGTTGTTTTCTACACAGTCAACCGTGATCCCTGCTTCATCATTCATAAAGGGTTGGGTCCTTTAGAATACTTTTGTTCATTCTTTACAAGTTGAAATAGCTGCAAAATGTTAGCTTGAAAGTAAAATGGAAAAAAAATATATCAATTTATATTGCATTTTGATTATGCTCACTCCATGGGCAAGAATGCTGGCAAACTGATGAGTATGGATCTGTTTACGTTCTGTGTTCCTCTCCTCGGCCTGTGTTCAGCATCAACTCAGTGGAGGTCAACAACTGGGGGTCCTTTTTTTCACGTCCAATAAAGACCTCTGGGGGCAGTGTCTCCAGCTGAGCTTCCTCCCCTTTCAACAAACACTATCAGCACAGCGTGGGCAAGGAAGAAGTCTTCTCTCAGCAACCTTAAAGTACCTGAAGTGCATGTGTGTGTGTGTGTGAGAGAGAGAGATAGAGAGAGAGAGGTGAAGTAATGGTGGTAAGCATTGTCTCACTGCCTTCATTCTGTGTGTGTGTGTGTGTGTGTGTTGTTTTGTTTGTGTTCGTTTGTGGTTGCTCCAGTACACTTAGTTGTGTGCATGTTTTGACATGGATGTATGTGCATGAGAACTTTCTGTCTGTGTCTGTGTATGTATGTGAGAGAGTGTCTGTACAAGTGCGTTATAGCATTGTCTGTAGAGGTCATGCTGATCTTAAGTGTGCCATGATGGATGACACACAGAATGGGAACAGAGGAAGGGCCTCAGATCATAGTGCAGCTTCACAATGAAACCCCTAGTCGACAAAGAGATGTGTCGGTGGTCAGTGGAGTAGCTTATTTACATTTGTGTGTGTGTGTGTTCGGGATACTACATCTGGACCAGAAGTACAGTTTTATGCACCTCACCAGCCCTCTACTGTTGAGCAGATGGGAAAGGGTGACCTCGGTGGTCAGCTAACCTCCAGCGCCTTACTCCCACACACACAGTCCAAAACTATACACTCACACCAGATGTTGTTTGTCCATTCACTGGACATTGGGGCTACAAACAGCCTTGCTCTCCAGAACCCAGACAAGAGAAAACAGCGGGGTGTCTGGCCATGTAAGGAACATGTGGTTGGAGCCAGCCAGCACATCCGACACCGGAGCATTAACCCTTCAGTGCCCATTGTACAGTATGGTTACTGGCCCACTAGCCATTTGAGAGGGGTGGCTGGATCTGGGTACAATGGCCAAGTGCCTACAGCAAGATGCCTTATCTGGCTTCCTGCAACAGGAGTTCCATGATGTTTTATGATGTCCAGTTGTCTTTCTTTTTTCATACACAAAAGGCAACTCAAAGCACTTCACATATCAAAACACACTGTATAAGTCAAGTCACTTTGCTAATGATGGTGAGTGGACGGCACTGATCATGGTTGGATTAGTCTAGCTCATTAAGCCAAGAACCTAGGCCTACTCAATGAGCATTCACCATCTTTAAAAATTGTGTTCAGTAAGAGTACACTTTCTCTCACTTTTCCACAAACAAACTAATTAGGGTACTACAAATGATGTTCACTGATCCCTTCAGCAGGAAATTGCCAACTCATGCACCTTTCCACAGAGACAACATGCATTTGTGTCCACCACACAAGTGCTAGTGTTGACTCATCCCATAGACCAACCAGGAATTCCAGTCTGAGGTTATGATGATATGCTATGCAGACTACTGATAATATGCTATGCAGATGCTATGTAGACTGCAGCGTGTCCCAGTTCAGTATAACTGAATCCTGATTTTCCCGATGGATACATTTATTATGACTGACACTAGCATAGCTACCACAGTGGACATATATTTGTTTTGTTTAGATTTTTCTCAGTGATTTTCTGTTCTCCATCCCGGGGTCACCAAAAACCACTGAAACACCGGGGCCCTCGTAACTTGGTGGGCATAGTAAATAGTGTGAAGTAAAGTTTTGGTTGTGTTTCTTGTAAGCAAATTTCTGTCAGTGATTCCCTTGGCACGAAACTTCGGATCCTTTAAAACTTATTTGACATTCGTTGACAATGGAACCAGTAGGCCCACAGCGTGTCAGCGATTCCCGGGTCACTGAAACATCAGGTCTCTTGAAACTTCTTTGACATTCATTGATATTGAAACCAGTAGCTCCTCTCCAAAAAAAAAAACAAAAACAGGTAGGTTGGACACAGTTGAGAACTGTATCGCCTGAGCCAACCAAAGTCTCAAAGAGCCGTAGCACCCTAATGCACCAATGTGCGGTGTAGTGCCACCTGTTGACAGCCAAAAAAAAATAAAATCCTGAACTGTAGTACACCAGCAGACACAATTTTAGTTGTACATTGGTCTCAGGAAGCTGCAAATGACAAGCCTCCCATGTATGGCATAGTGCCACCTATTGAAGCACAAAAATAGCAATATTTTGGAGCAATTACCATCAGTGATTCTCAGGACCCTGAAACACTGGGTCACTTCAAACTCACTGGGCATAGAACTAGGTTCATATATCATAAGTTTTTTTGTCATAAGTTATTTTGGTCCCCAAGGATAGCTCCTCCCCTGTTCTGGTGCTTCTGCAAGAACTATAATGCTTTGGCCAACAAAATTTTACTGGCACATAAGTCTGAAGGAGACGTATCCAATGAGCCTTCTACCACCCTTTTGTAGTGTAGCACCACCTATTGAGAAACAAAAAATTGTCAAATTGACTGCTTTTTTTTAAAGCAAATTTCCGTCAGTGGTTTCAGGAACACCAACCCTTCAACCACCGACCTTTCCAGTGGGCATGTAGCCCTACTAAGCATGTCTGCAGGGATATCTTCACCCATTGTGCTTGATTACACAAAACATTATGTTAAAGAAGGAATTAAAACTGTGAACTGTATGTATGTGTATTGACATGTGCATATAACATATCAAATCTGTAAGACTTAGTTAAAAAAATGTGTGAATGGGCATACATTTTCTACGGATAGCATCTGCAGCAATGTGTGTGCTAAGAATTACATCTATTTTTTTCTTTATTAATTTTGTTCTAGTCTAGTTTTGCATTGACGAGTGACTTCTCATGCCCCATGCCTCTACTTCTCATATAATATGAACATTTTAGCGTATACTGTTTACGTTTGTATGTCCAAGAGAAATTGTATGTACAAATTGTGTGCACAGTATAGTTGATGGCAAAGCTTGAACCAAAATCTTGCTAATGATCTTGCTCCCCCCCAAGGAGTTGTTATTGCTAAATAAAAAGATTCCCTGAAGGTATACATGTATAGTCACATTTTTTTTTTACCTTAGATAATATAGAAAGTCAGTATAATGCCAGAGAGTACAGATGCTGAAACACACATGCGTACTCATGCGTACATGGAGTTGTGGCAAAAGCTCTTTTAATGTTTTATGATTTCTCTCCAGGATACTACGACATGGCATGGCATGGCTGTAGGTTTGATCTTAGCAAGGCATAATACTTAGCACTTCTCCTGCTGCTGCTGTGAAGGATCCATGTGACTGAATATATCTGACAGGATTAGAAACACATACCCCCATTATTTATACCTGTCGCACATGTCTAGACCGGTAGCTCTAGAAATGAGCAAGTGAGGGGAAGTGATGCTGGGCAAAATCTAACCACACATAGATCTGGCTTTTACACAAACTGGTGGAGATATGTCAGTTTTACTGACTCTTTTTGTTGCCACAAAGATGCCTTTCAGGGCTAACACTGCCGTTAAAATCTAGATTGTGTGTGTGTGTGTATCTCTTATATATCTCTTATATATTTTAGTCCTTGCTCTTTTGTAGGATTATGTGCTTTTCCTGGGAGACCAGATGTGCCCGACATGTCAGACTTTGACGAGCGCTGCTGTTGCTCCTCAAAGTTAACGGAATCAAACACTCCACGGGGACCCTCTCCCTCCGCGGCCATTAAGAGGCACTTTTGGAGCGGAGCAGAGCCCTCAAGCTTTGGCAAATGAAACTCGGGTATTTATTTCAGACCCCCCCCCCCAATCTATCTATCAATCCTACCATCCACCAACTTGTCAGTCCACAGCCATGGTTTAGTTTGCAGAGGAGGAAATTTCCCTGTGTGGCTCCTCTAAGCCCTGTCGGAGGCTGAGTGTGACTTCCTCTAAGTCCACTGAGTTAACTCAATGAATTGGGAACTAGGAAACATTGACAGTTTTATTTCAACATTTCTGTAAACCCTCATCCCAACCCCACATCCCTGATGCACCACGCATTTTTTGTTTTTCATTTTCTTTTGTATAAATTCTGTTTGGGGGTAACAGGTGACAAAAGGATTGCTCCTGTGAAAATAAACACACACACACACACACACACACATACATACTTCAAATAAAACCTGACTTATTACAATGTACCATCAAGACAGTATCAGTGCAACTTTTTGAATAGGTTGTGCATCTCTCATCCATATGTAGATTGATGTGTTTGTGTTTGCGAACCTTGTGTTGAACTGGCTCTTAGTTCTGATAAGTACATTTTGTCTTTTGTGAAGCATCAAGTGTGTTGCCATGGTGAGTTATCCTGTCTGCCACTGTATCTAAGTAATGAATCAGTGAATAGTCGTCTACGTTTATATTTTTCCATGCTAGACACTGAGAAAAAGTACATCCTTTCCTTTCCAATTCTAACCTTCATTCTAAAAATCTGAGAAAATGTATAAGCCAAGGGAGCAAGAACAGAGTAAAAGATATTCTCATATTCTCACTGAAAACACACACACACACACACACACACACACACACACAAATGCGTTTAAATATTAAGCGTTGGTCAATTCTGAATGCACTGACTTTGAATCATTGATCCATTTTCTTATGTCACAAACCATTCTGGATTCTTTTGGTAGTGAAAACACTTTTTCCCTGCTCACCAGAGACAGGTTGGCATGGTGAGAGGAATTTCAAGTCTGATCTGTTGAAAACTATTGATTGTCTGAGGGCAGCAGTTTGAAAGACATGCCAAAGAAATTTGGGTGATAATGAAACAAAACCTTCCACATCAAACAGAATGGATAGATGGCCCCAACCTCTCTCTCTCTCTCACTCACACACACACACACACACACATTCTCTCCCTCTCTCTCTCACACACACACACACACAAACAGACAACCTGAATATTGTTGTAGTTTATATGCATTTAAATTGATTATGCACGTTATTGCCACCCGACACAGAGCGTTTGGCTCAAAATACAGCTGCTATTCAAATTCATCTCATTCAATTACAATTACTAGTCATCTCAACAAAATATTTGTGCACTACATCTGTCTTATTTTCTTTGTGTGCGTGCACTTGTGTGTGTGTGTGTGTGTGTGTGTGTGTGTGTGTTTTGAGTGCAATAGTCAGGAAATCAATATAAATGTATAAATAATACTATAAGATATATAAAGATTTCATGTCTCCTACAGTAATTCTGAAAACAGCAACATTAAAAAAAAACTTTCCCACCACAAGAACCCACAAGAGTCCTCAAATGCATTGCATAAAACGTGGATTTACAATGTTCCCGCTGGGATGATATATCTTGTTTAATGTAGTGGAGAACATGTTCAACTAAGTTAAAGGTTAAAAGTTGGCAGGTATTAAAAGCCATACAGACTTGAAAAGTGGACCTGGGAAGTAAAATGATTGTCAGACAGTATTGCCTCCACTGCTTCAGTGCACCTGTTAAGTTAAGGGAGCTAATGTATGTGGAATTCTGTTGGCTGGAGTTGTATTGAACACAGTTACACACCCTGTAGAAAAGAATACCAGTTAACCAGCATAGGCTAGTTTAAGCTGGTTTCACCAGTTTATGATGGTCATTCTAGCTGGATTTGCTGGCAATTTATGAGCCAGTTCCATCTACCACATCAACTTCACCAGTCTACTCCAGCTTTGTCCAGTTTGACAGGCCAGTCCAAGTCTTGCTGAGTCACTCAAGGCTGAGATAAACCTCATCATGTGCATCACACGTTTTTGTCCTCTTTGAATGATTAGCTGAACCTTGGAACCAGACCCACATCAATGAAGATCTAGAGTCTGGCAATTGCTCTGACCACTGCCTGTAAGAGACATCTGAACTTTAAGTGATGGACTTTAAGTTTTATTTATCATGAAAGACCCACCTTTGTCAGCCCCTCCATAAAACCTGACATTTGTCTCAGATTGAACAATAATTATAATCAGGATCACAAAAAAAGTCTGCCCTGGTTTGCATTCAAATGCCCGCCAGCGTCCTTCCACCGCATGCAAATGTGATGAGAGTTATTGTTGCACAGGCTGTGTGGCATTTATCAGATGTCGTATTTGAATCATGACTCAGACATAAGGTAAGTGAATTCAACATTATAAAACATAACTCTGTTTGGATTTGAGTCTGTGTGCTGCTTCTTTGAGACCTCACAGAGGTTTTCCTGATCAGTGTAGCTTCTCATCTTGGGCAGTTAAGGATGTCTGGACAGAGGGGGCCCAGATTTTGCACCAGGTCTGATCTGGAGTTGTTTGCCTTGTGGTTGCACAGGTAAGCCAGAGTGAATGAAAGAATTTTGTATTGAGTTGGTAAGACCTGCCCCGTTGAGAGATGTGCTAGACACATCAGGACTAAATTATTCAGAAGCATCATTCTTTATTATGAAAAAAAAAATGCCGATGATGGAGGAGAGGACAATGTATATTTTTTTTTCTTGCAAAAATCACTGCACTGAGATTGTGCAGCAGTGTATCCTACGTATTTTTTCCTATCATGGCATCTTATCTATAAGCTTTATATTTAATACCATGGCTTTGCCATGAATGTTTTTTTCTCTATCCTCAACATCTTCATGTTTCATGATGTCTACATTATGTGACATGTTAAGACTTTAAAAAGATAGGGTTTTCATGGTGCAATGCGTCAGGTCTTCATACCCATCTCTATTCTGCCCTTAGGTTGTTTAGAAACCCTCCTGTTGACAGCATACTGAAACAGATGTATTGAAGCTCCCCCCTTCTCAGCAGAAATAAATCCTTCATTCCTCCCGGGGGTGGGGGAAGAGTGAATACTCACGAGATGTCTTTTCAGTTGGCAAAATAACTTGCCGTGTTCCTTTTTTTTCCTTCTTCCTTATGGATTAACTGCGAACACATTCGTTTAGGTATGCATTGCAGGCATGTTGTTCATCCACTGCTCTGCCTTTTGCACATCCCCCAAGGTGCAATACAAGAAAAGAGTGTTAATGGCTCCTTGAACTAAAAAAAATCTTTTATTCAGAGGTAGGTTTGGACGAGAGCTGCATTTGTATTGCCATGCAATTTCCCATTTCTTTCTCCCTTTTATGCACCAGTATTTGCAATTGGAAGTTCCTGTCAGTTAACTTTACCACACACACACACATTACAACTTTTCTTTAAGTCAAGTTCTTTCCAGAGGCTCCTGTCAGCCTACCACACCTTTTTGGAGGCTTTGAGTTGACATAGACCCAAGCTGCAGTTCTCTGTGATGAATCGGAGTGACAGTGCTATTGACAGTAATTTTCTACAGGGCGTTTCAAGATATTCTCCCACAGCCCTTTCTCTTGCTTTAGAGTGCAGTGCCGCAACATTATCTATGATGATACAGCAAAGAAATATTTAAAGCCTCAGAGTTTTGGTGTAAGCACAGTGGACTACCTACCTAAAAGGCACCCAAAAACCTCCAAACATTTCCCAAGGCCATACTGGGAACTCCCAAGCATCCTAATGGGTTCTGTGCATGGTAGATGTAAACTCCCTTTCGTTCAGGATGGTCACCAGGATGGTTTTGGATTCAGCCACTGTGACCAGGCTATACACATACGCTGCTGTTTTCTTCTTTTCTTTTTCTAGGTTAAAAGGATTGCAACACTCACCACAAGACAGCAGGCGACAGATGACTTCACAGACATAAGTGCTTAATTGAAGTAATTATTTTGGATTCTGTGTCAGCCTGCCAATTTTCTCACGAACATAATCGTTAGCTAATGGAAAGATGACAACTTAACACTTTGAACTTGCGCACGAAGAACAGCCATCACAGCAAAAATACCCCTCCATTTAGTCCAAGACCACCACTCCTGAGGAGATCAATAAGACTGGTAGACTGGTGTATTCTAGACTGACAGCCTCGTCCCCTCCAACACACACACACACACACACACATAACCATCCCCAATTCTTTGGTGTACACTTTAGGCAGTTGCTTTAATTTAAGTGTCACTAGATGTTAAAACCAATGATGGAAGATAAGGTGATGATTGTCCTGTGCATGTGTATGATGTCCTTTTGTAGGTCTGACTGACTAACGAAGCAATAAGCCTACTACTTGAGGACACTTACGGAATCCTGGGACATTTCAGGGACGACTAATAAACTGCCACATGCTTGTTCCGTGTCAATTTACAGTTTATATTTAGAAGGTGTTACATAAACTTCACAATGAGTCCTTTTGCATACTGGCTTTACGTAATTAACGCAGTGCTAAAATGTGTTTTTATTTGTTTTTAAAACTTCCGGCCTCTAAAATTGGGCTCGAATAAGACCGCGCTCCTTGACTTGAAGCTGGGCGACGTCCTCCGTGGAAAATAAGCGGTCCTCCTCACTGTCTCTGAATTGCTGCTAGATGGAGCTCTAGTCTGCATGTTGAGACTGATTCCAGTGCCGAGTTTTGTCTCTCTCCATGCTGTCCTCTCCACCTTGTGCCGTGCACCGCATTTCGCTTTGGCTATGCGAAAAGATTGGTCTGCCTTTCAATGAGTCCTGTTTTGTGAGTGTACGGTGCGGTATCAGGAGTTCCTTTAAAGGGAAGTCTTTCTGAACGCAGAAAGACACGAAAACGCGGGATTCACTTTTTCTGTTTTTAAATCAACCCGTTTCTTTTCTTTCTTATATGGAACAGGGAGACGTGATGTAGCAGCGTTCAGTGGAGCAGAGGACGCGGTGTGCAAAAGTGGCACGGTAAAGCAAAGCGATTTGGATTTAAACAAGGAGCCTTTTCATTGACCAATATTATCAATAAAATAAGAGGATATTGGACATTTGTGGCAAGTCTACTTTGCGGCGAAATTACGAGTGGAGTTTACTGAACCAAGTCCTTGGTTTCCTTGATCGTTCTTTCGTTGGTGACAGAGTATCTGCATGTTATTTTTACGGGCAAGGACGATACCCATTGGAAAAAAGACAGTTTAATCTTAGCATTTTCAACGCTGATGTGTTTTAATGGCACGACTTCACTGCGGGCTCGTGTCGGAGCTCTGAAACGAGGTAAGATCCATTTTGCTTTTTACTCCTTACAGAAATACATGATTCATCGCCGCGGGTCGAACTCACCTGCAATATTTTGAACATCATTTCAAATAACGTTACCAGTACATGGTACGTGGATCTTTTAAGCTCATGTCAGTGCTATTCGTACGGTGCTGTCACGCAGGTCTGCGCTAATGGCTTTTTCAGGATGTCATTACTTTCTGGTGTGTCGGTAACACTGATTAATGAGTGTCGCTTAATGAGAGATTATTCGCCAGATATTCCCAGCACACAGCTGTGGGGTATCTTCAGATAAAACGACGAAGTTAGTGTATCGATTGATTCCGTTACCCCCTGCGGAAGAGAAGCCTAATTTGAATTTTACTGTCGCTGATAGATTGAAACTATGCACGCATCTGTCTCATTCATAGCCGCGCGCGTCCTACATTGAAGAAATTTGAATCGAATCGCTTACCGATTCGGGGTAAGATTACAGGACGCGCGGTCAATGAAGAGTACTGTTATAATTGTGTGTCCCTGGAAATAATGCCTAGATACCCAGAACAGAAAAAAGTCGTCGATACTAAGTTCCTAAAGTTAAAATGTTAAACGACATTTGGTCTGGCACGAAATTGAGTCTGTACAGATAAACTCACCCACTCGCTTGGTCATTATCAAATTGAATGAAATAACAAAAGGTGCTTTAGCGCAGCTGGGCCATGGTCACCAGCCGTTTGGACAGATCACAATAACGGCCTTTTCGAGCTTTCATTAAAACGTTACGTTGTATCGTAACTTATTGTGGATATGAGAGACGTTAATCAGTGGATGTTTGGTTACTGCGCAATGGCTTGACAGGTGAGGTGTATAAATAAGGCTATCATTGAACAATGACAAGTAAGCGGTCCTTGTGCGTTAGATTTCTTCGTAATTTGCCTTCTATACACCAAAAGATTGTTTTAGCAGCGTAACGTTAGAAAAACTGGCGCACTTGCAAATAGCAGTATTTGCGTCGTTGAAAATGCAACGACGGTTAAAGCGCTGATCGAGGAAATCGATTAGGTCTTGGACTCTGATTTCTTATGAGTGTTAATTATCATTCACTAGAAACGGGTAACACAAATCTAGACTTTGCTAATCATTTTGCCTTTTTTCATATTCAGTAGTCTCTGGTAGTCTATACCTGAATAGAGCGTGGTTATTGTTTTACATTTGGCATACAGTGACTTCCATGCAATTACTTAGGTTGTGCTACATGTTATTTGCATGTAGCAGATTTATTGAAGAAAGACAAGGATTGTGACACATGGTTTGCAGTCTTGACTTTGGATTTAGTGACGCTGGAATTAGTGGTTTGCTTTGCATACTTTTCTGTTTCTGTGAACAGAGTGATCTGTGGTCCTCTTTTGATTCCTTGTTATGTCAGTGAAACATTTCAGCACTATGTTCTGAAAATTATGTTGCTGTAGGCAAAGCCTTCCATGCGTTTTACAATCATTATAAAGGAAAGGGCATCTGGTTTAACAACATTTCTATGTTGTCATTCATTAGATAAAATAATAAAATAAGACAAACTGTCTGACAGCTGACTGACCTGATTTGGCGCTGATGCATTAGTTGGTCTTGAGACTCATCAGATGAGGCAGCATCTAAAGCACGCCTGCCCAAGAGGTACTGTCATATTGAGCGTCCAGATGCCAGTGCTCTAGTGTCTTATATCATCAGACACCCTCTAGTCATTTGTCTAATTCTACTGAAATCATGTACACTAAGCCTATAAGCACAATTGTAAACACATGCGCACACACACACACTGTTTTTTAGGCACTCCACAACACACAATTGCCCTTGAACTGCAACATGTGATTATGGCAATATCTTCAGTGTCATGTCTCTCTGAGTATGGCCTGTTAGCTGACTGGACCAATCAAGTCATATCTCTCTCTCTCTCTCTCTCTCTCTCTCTCTCTCTCTCTCTCTGTTGATGGGGCAGACCCTGACAACCCCTCCCCTGAGGTCAGGGGTAGTAGCCTTGTAGTTGATGGCTCTTGTCTAATTGGTTGTCAACCTGTGTTTTGTTTGCAATGTAACTTGTCTTCTCTTGTTTCTCAGTTTGGTCTGGAGAGGGTGGATGCTTTTGCATGGTGGTCTACCTTCTGAGATTTGTTTCCCAAAGAACTGTTTTTTTGGGTGTGTGTATCTAACCATCTATTCACCCTTATGTTTTACCACTGTTATGATTCTAAGGGTGGTTAGAGTCAACCAGTGACTCTGGAGAAGATTGGTAGCAAGATGTCATGCAAGATGGTCTGCCATATTGACTAAACAGTCTGGGAATTGATGTATTTGGACAGGTCCACAATTCAAGTGATCATATTTGGGTAAAAGTCAGCCATATTTTAGCTTGTGCTGGTGGCTTAACATCTGGTTTAGCATAATCTGTCCATTGCTTTTTTGTGATTGTCTTAGCTGTTAGCTCAGTTACATGTTACCACTCCTACAGAAGCTGTATGACATTGCTATTTGGCTTACTGTTTTTATTGAGCTTTGTGTGTGTGTGTGTGTGTGTGTGTGTATGTAAGCATCCTACGACAACCCTATTTTAGCATCCATATTTCTTTGCTTGGAACCACGTCCTCAGAGCATTTGTGTTTGTTTCCAAACATTTGCATTTAAGTACAAATCATAGTAGAGGGAAACAATACTTAAAACACTCGGACATTTGCAGTAGTGTTCCTATGTTTTTTTTTTTGCCACATAGAACGGAGAACCGAAGCAAGTGTGTTCTGCAGAGCTCTTGGGCTGATTTGTGGAAGCACTGGTAATAGGCATCTAAAATGGCCTCCCAAGTAGTGGAGAGGAGTGGAGCATAGGAGAGAGCAGGTCTGGGGCGATAATGTCACATTAATGACTCTGCCACTCTCTCTGGGGCTGTGGGTCCCATTTTAATGCAAAATAGCCAAGGTCCTAGAGGAGCGAGAGGGAGAGTGGGAGAGAAGGGGCTGGCACATGCTGGAGTGTGTCCTCACGAATTTACACACACACACACACACACACACACACACACACACACACACACACACACACACACACACGCTCACTGGCATAAACAAACACTGTTTCTCTCTTTGTATCACTCCAGACTCTGTTCCTCCAGTATTTTCATATTCTCCATTTCACTCATACACACGCTCTCTCTTTCTCCACGCACGCACGCACGCACACACGCACGCACACACAGAGTTCATCTGCTGCTACTGACACTGATGACCTACTGATCTGTGGAGAGGGGTGAGGAAAACTATGCTAATGAGTGGTTTCCTGTGGTGCATGGAGAGAGTGTGTGCATGCGGGGGTATATGTGTGCGTGTGCACGTTTGTGTGTGTGTGATAGAGAGAGAAATTGATAATGATAGGAAGTAGACCTGCCATGCAACACCCTCAAGTTCCCCTTGCCAAACCTCACACACACTCACTCACTCACTCAGACAGTCACATACACAGACAGAGAGTATTTACCTACTAATCCCTCCTTTCCTTCCTTCTTGGTGACATGGTTTATTTCTGTGTCATCAAGGGGACTCTTCAAAGGCAGAATTATTGATGAGGTTAGCACACAGACAGCAGATGGTGAGCCATTCAAATGACAGATCTCAAATAATCAATAGCCTATTGGGACTTTTTTTTTCTTGACTAACCCCAGTGGCAAATCACCAGCTCTTGACCGCTTAGACATGTCCTTATCAGGAAATGTCATCCTCTGGCGGACAAAGGTCTCACAGCCAGATTAGGGACACACACAAACACACACACACACACACACACACACACAGCAGTGGTGGTCCAGACAAACTCTGACCCCTCCCTGACAGACAGTGTCTCTCATCGTCCCTCAAATTCACTGACCTCCGCCCCCCCCACACACATACAGGGAAAGGTCATATGAAGGAATTGCCTTTCCTGCCTAAACAGTGTTTTTTTTTCTGGGTTAAAAAAAAAACAACAAGAATACATATCCTTTGTCTGTCTGTGTTAGGCGTTTTTCTGAAGTAAGATGTGTTATTATGGCTGTCACTACCATTTTTTTTGCTTTTATAGTCATTTGAAGCAAAGCTTTCTCAGTGCCAGCTTTCCTTTCTAAAAGCAAAAGATAAAGCATCTCAACTTTATCTTTGCTTGGATCGTTGTTTTCTTGTCACTTAAAATGTCTGTCATGAAAAAGCCCCCCCCCCCCCAAAAAAACAAAACAAAACAAAAAAAACAAACAAACAAAAAAAAAACAAACAACGGATAGAAAGAAGCACCAACTGGCTACACAATTCAATCCTTATTATGGAAATGGGTCCTAGTGATGGCTGCCAAAGGAGCAGCTGAACTGAAGGAGGGACTTGGGCTCCTTTTTCCATATTTTTCTTTGCCCTCAAAAGCAGACACTCTGCGCTTGTGTGTTTGCATTATTCTGTCATATAATTTTCGGTCTCTGCTTGCCTTGCTAATCCATTATGCTCCTCCCAGTGGTAGCGATTAATAATGTGTGCTCATTTTTTTCCCTTTGTCTGCTGTGCTCCTTGCAAAGGTCACACGTTAGTTTGCAGTACTCATAACCATTTCCATATGTGCAAAGTCTGAATGCTGTTTTTTTCCCCCTCTTCTTCTTTTTTCTTTTCTTCTGATGTGTATGACTGGCCTAACAAAGACAAGTTTTGTGTTTATGTTTGACTTTGGTTTCCGTATGTAATCAGACAGCAGGCAATGTTCCAAATTTTGCTTTTGTAGCATGAAACAAAGCTTGACGGTATGGATCATCTCCATGTCTAGGTTACCATCATGGACTATGAGTCCTTTGCCGAAAATGTAAAGTGTTGAAGGAGTTTGGCAATGAGGTATAGTATACACCGCCCGGTCCGTGGACTTTATTGCACAACTAAATGCAGAGGTGATGTGAAAAGGTCAGTTGTGGGTTAGCTGACTCATAAGCTTGAGCCAAATATGTATGCACAAATGAAGCAGTGTGAAAGTAGCATGAATCACGGAACTGGTTGTTTCTGCTCATTAAGAGGGAATCCAATCTCTGGTTTTGGTGTCCACATGAAATTAAAGTTCAGTGACATTTAGAAACCAGACATCCTTCATCATCCTGTCCCATGTCCCCCGTCTAGACGCTGGAGCCAAAAAAATGCAGCCAAGAAAACCCCTTGATTTTTGCCTGGCCTATTTTAATTTATTTTTTTATATCTCAAGCTAGACCCGATTTCCTTCTGCATATTGACAAAGACTCATTAGCATGGTAAACCAATCAAGCGAAGGCCTTGCTATTGGATGCAGTTAGTTTGCAGGTTTTGCCCTTTGATGCAATGTATGCACATCCCTAGGCCTCCTTTGTTTTTGACAGGTTTGAAAGCTAATAACGGAGCATTTGAAGTGTGTGTGCTTTGGCCGAGAGGTGTGCTGTTGGCACAGAAACGGGTCTTAGCGCTTGTTTGCAAGGAGGAAAAATGGTCAAAGGCTTTTGACGAAAAGGAGATGTGGGGTGATGGGAGAGAGAGAGAAAGAGAGAGAGAGAGAGAGAGAGATGGGGAGACTTGTATCTAAGAGAGAGACATGCAAATGTGCTCTTCTGCACTCCTCTGGAGATATATTTGGTTTTCTTATTAGTGTGACTCAGATGGCTTTTTTGTCATCTGGGCTGGGCGACAGAACACAGGGTGACTGTCAAAAAGAGGGGAGTGTGGGTGAGTTGTTTGCTTTGAAAGCTGTAAACACCCTCTGCGCCCATGATGAGACACGGGTTAGCTCTGATTCAAAACTGAAAACAATTAAAAAAAAATATTGACTTCAGTGTATTTTATGATTATCATCTTTGGATATAAAGGGACTTTTATGGTCCATACATTATTCTCTTAAGAGATTTAGATATAGGTATGTGAACTGATAGAGCTCTGTGTTGGCTTTAAAAATACTGTTGTCACATGGGTTGACACAATTTCAATTCATGTGGGATGAATTGTTTATCTTCATATTAGTTTATCTCGTCACCCATTTTAATCTCCGAGACTGAAACAACAGTAGTAAAATGTAACGTTAAATCATTTTGTTATGGCAAGCAAGTGATTTAGAAGACAAAAATAGCCACACGCACACACACACACACACACACACACACACACACACACACACACACACACACACACACACCACCACCATCCTCATCCGATTGGTTAAAACTGAGTTGATCGAGGCAAGAAGAAGCAGGTGTGAGGGCGTTCTTGTAGGACTCCGGTGAAATCCATTCTTGTTTAAATTAGCCACACATACACACACACACACACACACACACACACACACACACGTGCAGGCGCGTGCCATCATCTGTTTCACAGCCCAGGCCCATTTGTTAAATTTGTGGTTGCTCTTGCTGCCTTCTGCCACCGTGTACATTGTGCCTAATGAAGGAAATGAATTTATCCAAGCCAGAAAGACAATTACTGGGGGAACAAGCATAGCCAAGAACACCTGGTAGATCTGTATATTTGTGTGTTTTCCTGTGTGTATGAGACAGGGAGGGGGAAAGACGGAGAGAGGGAAAGAGAGAGTTTTTGTCTGGCTTCTGTGCTTGATGACACATTGTGTGGGAAGGAGTGACACTGGGCTGTTTTGTTTGGTGAGATCAGGCATGTGTACACACACACACACACACACGTACATATGTGATGACACAGTCTGCCAGTCCCCATTTTTAAGCGACTTAGCTATACATAAATTGTGCTCATGCGCCACATGTCACTTAGCACAGAGAGCTGAGAGTGGTGTTTACTTTGCCATCTGTTTAGCCACTCAGTTTGGTGACAGGTGTTTATTTGTCTGGCATTTTTTCTTCAGGCTAGCCAAAGAGAATCTTAAGCGCTGACGAGGAAGCTCTTCAGTGGATTTCTTATCATCTATGGGCGTTATTCAATAAGCCAGTGTTACATATACAAATACACAGGAAATATGGGAGAAAACGGCAAAGTGTGTTGGAAGTTGTTCAACTGAATGCCTCAAGTCAAGTCGACCATTATTTTGCCCTTTATCTTGGTCTTTTGCTCTTTTTCTTTCTTTCTTTTTTCTTTCTTTCTTTCCTTCCTTCCTGGTATATCTGATGCCCATTTTGCGTACAGTTTTTCCTTCTTTCTTTTTCATTCCTGGAAGAGTGTATCTGGTGCTCAAACCTTCACACTGGTTGAACATGCTTGAATGCCATACAATAATGAGCGATGATCGGAGACACCTGGCTGGCCATGCAGATAGCTATCTCGCTCCCTCTCATCTCTCTCTCCATCTCTCTATTCCTCCCTCCCTCCCTGGGCAGCATTCCTCCCTCGTTCCAACCTCCTACTGTGTCCTGCTCCTTCAAAAGGAGCTTCAGGGGGGGTCTCGGGTTGGCGAGGAGGTTTGCGATTTGCTGGTGAGATTGGTGTGCTTTTGAGGTAGCTTTTTGAGTTGGTTGTGTGTGTGTGTGTGTGTGTGTGTGTGTGTGTGTGTGTGATTAAGAGAGAGTGGGGGTTCTGTGATGCCAGGGCTGTCAGGGCACGAAAGGGGACACAGCCTGGACTATATGTGTCATGAATGTGAAGAAGGGAAGAAAAGAATGAAAAAAGAGAGAAAAGAAAAGAAAGGGAGGATACAAAAAAAGAGTGGCCAAAAATAAATGAAAGACCTGGGAGCCATAGAGGAGAGGGAAAGGAGGGGAAAAAATGCAACTGCTTGGCCGGAAGATGGTCCCCATGGATTGTCTCCCTGAGCTCCTGCCTGTCCTGTTTTACAAAGAGCTCCATCGAGAGGAAGAGGGGACATGGACAGAGAAGAAAGAAGATGAAGAGGACAGGAGGAGGAGGATGAGGGGGATGAAAAAAAGATGGTGGTGGTGGAAAGAGGGTTGAGCTTTCAGCTTTCATGGCCAGCCAGTGTTTGTGTGTGTGTGTGTGTGTGTTTGTGTGTGTGTGTGTCTGGTGGGTCACAGTGCTGCAGCAGGAAGGGCCTCTAAGCAAAATGAAACACTGCTGCGGTGCCGGCCAGGATGACACACGGTCCAGACGAGAGGCGGCAGCAGCCAGACTCGACGCCACAGTCACGGCTTCAGGCGCAAGCCGTTGAAGTGACAGAGAGACACAAGCATGTGTTGTGTGTGTGTGTGTGTGTGTGCGTGCGTGTGTGTGTGAGTGAGACACAGACAGACAGACAGAAAGACAGATAGAAGTCATTGATGAGATGTAGGTTGACCATGACGTTCCAGGGAGTGTGGAGAGACATGGAGTTCCTGTATGGCGCGGTGCAGATTAGACTGATCATCATTACTGAGGACTGATTGATGCCGCTGAGCAGAGCTGCTTTTGATGACAAATTGTTCTTGGAGCTCCCAGCGTCTTGGTTCTGGTGTAATGGCCATGTCCTGATGAGTAAAGAGTTTCAACTTGCTTACCTTGGCTTTGGAAAGTATGGCCTGCTGCTATGAAGTCCTCTTTTGCCCCCACCCCCACCAAGTATTAACACAAGAGTGTTTTTATTTAGAGTCTTGGAGGAGTTGAGGGTCTCTCTTCCAGTGCTGTTTTATGGTGCACATAGGTACAGTCAAGATGGAGGGGGTATTGTGTTGTCAAGGGCAATTAGACAGGTAGCCAAGGACAATACTGTCTCTCTCCCGAGTCCATCCCCTCCCTCCACCCCGTGGTGTTTTATGTGACAGGACAAACGCATAGGTCAAAGCCCACACAATTGTGTCACTCTATTGTGGAGCCATCAAGGTTGAAAAGTAGATAAGCACAATGCTATATCCCCCCCCCCATCTCTTTCTCTTTCTCTTTCTCTTTCTCTTTCTCTTTCTCTCTCTCTCTTTCTTTCTTTCTCTCTCTCTGTGTTTTGTTTTGTTTTGTTTGGGCTTAAGTGTGGTGCTTTTTCTCCGGGGCCTTCCAGCACGCGAGGCTGCGCTCACAAAAGACCCAAGTCGAGCCTTTTAAAAGGGTTCGTGGAAATGGCTAAAAATTGTTCTGAAACGGGGAGGAGGATCCCTCCCTGTGGAGTGGGGTTTTTGTCAGCCTGGATGAGCTTTTCTGTCATCCCTCTCTTTCTTTCTTTTTTTGCCTTTCTTTTTTCTTTTCTCTCACTCTCCTTGTTGTTGTTTCTGTCAGTAGTGAGGGTGAAGTCTGGCTATTGGCCTTGTGTGGAGAGTGCGTGAGAGAAAGAGAGAAAGGCTGAGGCGGAGGGGGAACGAGAATGCAACACTTTGCCCTCCCCATCGCTCACTCTCTCTTGTCCCTCACTTCATTTCTCTTTCTCTCTCTCTTTCTTTCTTTCTTTCTCTAACCCCTTCATTGTCAACTAATAACCCCCATTCTGTCTCTCCATAATGAAGAGGATTATCAAATTAATTCCAGCTCCTTCCTCTCCCAGAGATTTTCCTCCAATTATAGCCAACCCTGGTCTGAGGACAGGAGCAGTGCAGTGGTGCAAGGGGGCTCATGGGTGGGGCCTGAGGGGTGAGGGCTGGGGGTGAGGGGTCCAGGACGGGAGGCCAGCATTAGCTAGGGGATTTTCCGCTCTTCCTGTAGGTCTTGAATGGTCCCTGGGGTGGGGTGTGTGTGGGTGTGTGAGTGTGTGTGTGTGTGTGTGGGGGGGGGGTGAGGTGAGGTATTCCACAGAGAAGCTGATGCTGGGGTGAATTGGGCCCTGAGATGGCCCATGGTCGTCCCTGAAGAGGCCCACAGTCGTCCCCATTTTCTCCGGTGTTGTTGTTATCGTGGACACATTAGTGAAAGGGAAAATGAAAAGAACAAAAAAAGGAGATAATTGATGAGGTACGAGATAATGGCTTAGGCCCCAGATGTTGTATTTGTGTGTGTGTGTGTGTGTGTGTGTGTGTGTGTGTGCGCGTGTGTGCGTGTGTGAATCTCATTTTAAAGGGACCTCATTTGCTTTTGTGCATGCTGTCAGCTCAAACTGTTCTCGCTCTTTCTCTTAGACGCACACACACAGTGTGTGAGCCTGTCTCTCTTTCTCTTACGGATGCACACACACACACAGTGTTTGCGCGTGTGTCTGTAGAAAGTGAAAAATGCTATCGTGCTAACGAAGGCCATAAATTAGCCTTTTAAATCAGCTGCAGGTCTATTGATTGGATGACTTCACATTGCGATCAAGCCTGTTGCCTGTACTTGTGGAATGGGTGGCAGACTGGCGGTGGTCGACGAGGGGAGGGGCGAGTGGGAGTGTTGCGGTGAAGTGTGTGTCTGTTTTTGTGTGTGTATGTGTGTGTTTGGAGGGGTCGGCTGGGGCAGGGGCAGACGGGAAACAATGCTCATAAACAAGACACAGTCTCAGTTTCCTAAACTACCCTGCCAGGTCACATTAATTCTGGTAATTTATGCATTCAATTTGAATAAAAGCTTAGGGGGAGGGAACGGGGAGAGGGAAATGGCGAGAGAGGAAGAAAAAGAGAGAGAGTAAGAGAGAGAGAGAATGAGTGCCAACGCCAGTTTGGGCACAATTGAGATCTTCTGGAACGCCCCGGAATAGACGGGCATCCAGTCGCCAACGTGTCCAAAATTGCCGCAAGTTTTCCACCAGTGTCTGGCCAAAGCTCTGGCCCTGAATCCATGCCCATTCATTCTTCTAATCCATGGCGATTTCCTCCTTGTGTCTGTGTCAAAATTCTTTCCCCAGAGCTCACCACTTCAAGGCCTAGGCGATCTTCGAGCCTCTAGATGTACTTTCCATTTAGGTTAACTTGGTCAGATTGTCAAGGATACAGCAAAAAAAGCCTCAGCAGCAAAGTCTTAAAAAGTGTTCATACATATTGCATTGTTTATGTATGCTCTGTGCCGCCCTAGTTTGGAATTCAGACACAAGGGCAAAGCAAAGTCTGTTATGAAACGGATTGAAAAGATGATCGGGTGGTCAAAGAAAACCAGCCTTGCTTCTTGGTACCACAGACGGTTTCCACTGTGTGTAATTTCCAAAAGAGCTGTGGTTGAATACAAGATGAAACAACTGACATTTGGTGTTGACCTCACTTATATTCCTCATCCTTTCTTCATTAGAACACACACAGACAGACGACAGACACACACACACACACACACACACACACACACACACACAATGAGAACACAGACACAGAAATAAACACATATACACTCGATCACATCCGGATATTTTTTCTTAGTACTGCAGCCTGTTGCCCATTTGGATCTTGAGAAGAACATCAAAGCTTTATCAATACATCTCTTCAAACAGGCCAGAGACCTTTTACGTTCCTTTGATATTTGTTATTATTATTGTTATTATTATTACTGTATTTGGTCTTAAGAGCACCTAAAGGAAGCTGCTGTTGCAACCTGAAAAATGGAAACCCAATCCACGAAAGGGACCTGACGCCAGCCTCTCTGTTGGCCCCTGTCTCCAGTAATGGATCAATTATGAGCCATTCAGTGGCAGGGATGTCGAATGACAGCGGGCCGGTCCCTAACCGACTCCCATTAGACTCTATTGCTTGGCTGCGTGGTGTCCTATCGATTGTTCCCTTGTCGTAAGGCCACTTTGCCACACACAGTTTGTGCCTCACTGCTTTTTTTCCCTTCCTTAATGGATACAAAAGTGACTTTAAAAGAAAAAAAATGCCTTTGATTTCAGAAAAGTGTTTCACTTAGTCATTTCTCTTTTTTTTTTTTGAAAGCACATACTTGATGTGTGGGTGGATGTTTGTCATCAGCAAGTCAGTTCAATGAAAGCATACAAACAAAAGACACTAAGTATTCAGGGATATAACAAAAAGGTATCACATTGGTGAACACTCTTCTACTATTCTACCTTTTGGTGAGCCCCTGGTGGCCTCATCTGATACAAATAAATTGTAAGCAGGAAGCATCACGCATGCTATTTTTAAGTCATTGGCAGAGATGAAATTAGCTGGACAAAAACAAACACAAACATAAGTAATCAAGGACAAATAAAAATAGTGTGAAAATAGTGAAAATAATATATTGTGGCCCTTATCTGCTAGAGATGCATTATAGACAGGAAACTGATAACATGAGAGGTGTTTCCTCTTCACACAACTGAACTGTTGGACAGCTCAACAATGCGCCATTCAACATGGCATCTGTCACTGTCACACGACTGGTAGTCTACACAATGTACTATAGCCACTGCCACACTGAGGCCTGGTCTGTCTGACTAGTGACTCATTTGGACATTTATTTTTTGGTCTGTTATTTTGGTGATTCTGATATTTGATCATGACACATACACACACACACACAAATTAAAGGAAAAAAAAAAAAAAAACAAGTTTCCTTACTCCTGATGCTGCATGTCATAGTTTGAGTCTGAGTTTGAGTGTTTTTTTTTGTTTGTTTTCTTTTGTTTTTTAAATTATTGTTGTTATTATTTTATTCCGAATCCAGAGCCAGGATCCTGAACACCCAAGTGTTTTGGCATAGTTACAGTAAACAGACAGCTAGATGACAGTTTAGAAATATTTTGCTCCACTTGACTAGAAACATGTGTTGGAATAGAATCGTACCTAGGAGTAGCGCACAGGAGATAAATTAGTCAACTTGGAGGAAGAGGAAACAGTGCTAGAAAACATTCCGATAGTTGATGATGTCTCGCACATATCTGTCCCCATATTGGCACAGATGTGCTCCAAAATATGGGGTCATTGTGAGTTACTGCGTGGGTTCTGATCCAGCCGTCTATGGGAATGGACTGTGTTGACAGTAAGCTTTTGTTCACGGGGCTGTAGTCTTTGGGAGGGAGCCGCATCCATACACTGCTTGCGTGCCATCACATACTTTCATCTGACCCCTTTCATGACGCCGTTTGCTGCTCGCAACAGCTGAAGTGAAGGGGAAGATTGCTGGATAAAGCTGTCTTTTGCCTGACTTCAGAGAGAGAGAGAGGGAGAGAGGCAGAGGAAGAGGAAGAAGATGATGAAGTGAATGCACTTCTCCGTATTAGGAAACAATGCTTCATTGAACCATTGCAGACGTGTGGTGATGGCTGATGGGTCTGCTCAGCTGAATGCAACTGATGGACATTGAAAAGATGGTGAAAGTCCAGCACCATACTTGGACATCGCCTTTTCCCCTTTCGCTCACTAGGAATGTATCCAAATCACCTAAAGGTTAAAAGACATGAAGCAGAGAGGGGGAGAGAGAGGCTGTATGAATGCAAGAACAATATTTTCTGGTTTGGCTGAAAAGTAAAAAATTTTCCAAGCCCGAATCCCCAGCGCTGCAGTTTGTCCAATGAGCTGTGTCGAACTGGCCCTGTATGGTCGTATCACCTCTCTTTCCCACACTTTAAATCACTGCTCTTGTTCTCACAGAAACACGGCTGTAACATGCTCTATAGTAAACATAATAACTCATTCCGGTGGATCGAGAAAAATGGACAGAGGCAATGTTTTTTTTTTTTGTTGTTTTTTTTTTATAAAATAAAAATCGGGGTAGTGGTGGGGACCCTAACAGCTACAATGACATGATGACTAAGCCACTGTGAGAGAGAGGGGGGGAGGGTGAAAGAGAGAGAGAGAGGGGTAATTTATGGTCAGTTTCGGAACACCGTTTCGGGCCTGAATCCCTAATCGGCCACCACACCTGTGCTGGCATACTGATCAAGTCAGGAACGGTGGCCGGTGTTTGCGCTCGACCGACCGCCGAGACCTGACCACAGCATGGCTGCTAATTGGTCATCCACAGCATGGAAATGCAGGTCTTTTTTTCTCCCTTTCTGCAAATGCACGGGACGTAAATGCCAGAGCTGTGTGTGTGTGTGTCTGTGCGTGTGTGTGTGTGTTCCACTGACCATGCAACCATGATGGCGGGACGTGTTAGGAGAGGCTAAGAAATATCAATGCGGCCCGAGCACTCTCAGCACAGGATAAATGTCAGGGAATATAAAATACCAAGTGGTCAAATAAATGTCACGTGCAAAGTTCAGGGAATGTTACTCCAGTTTACTCTCTGAAAGTGAACGGACAGTAAACAGACTTTGCTAGTGAAGAGAAGCTACCAGATGAGAAATTGATTCGTCTAGTGCAATTTCTTCAATTTATTTGGTGTTGCTTTGATCCAAAGCGACTTGCTAGTGCAGACTAGTGCAAACTGGGTGCTGCCCAGGGTCTACTGCTCTGGAGTGGGACTAGAGAGACAAAGGGAATGAAAGGAGGAAATCCACTCAATCAATTCTCTGTCTACTCTGTTCTTTAATCAGGCCCTTTGCTGTGGTTGTTGTCATTGTTGGATTCCTAATAGGGAACATCATCACATGAAAATAATGAAGGCTTGTGTTTTTGTTTTTTCCCAAATTTCCGATTCCTAAGTGAGATGGTAAATGGAGCTGATCTCTTTTTTACTGCCCCCTCTGAGGAATCCCTACCGTCCCTCATTAAGTTGCTGTGACCCCCTGTAGTGCAGAAATGGCAGACTCTGTGATAAATGATCAATGGTGGACCATGGCATCTGTCTGAAATCACTCACTTCCGTGTTGCCCAGTTGAGCTAAACATTGGCCAAATCCCAATTCAATCCCCCTCTTCCCTCCCAATCTCTAATTCCTGAACTCTCAAGACTTGCTTCATAACCATTAAGGGCTTACGTCTAATGGCTTAGAGCTTAGGGGGGGTATCTGGATTTAGCAGGGAGGTGTTGTAGTCCTCTGAGGCACTTAGGATGCTTGTCATTCAGCAACACATTACGTCCATTGACAAATTCCACTGTTCCAAATAATGTGTCTCAGTAAGGTCTCAGATTCCTCCATGCATCGCTTCTGAGTCGTGTGTTATGTAACCCTAGCCCTTAATGGACTTTGGGGGTCACTCTCTTTTGGGCCGAGGCTTTAGGCTTAGATTAAGTGCCACACTTTGCCCAGCAGCTCCTCGCTGCTGCCGATTTCATTTGGTCGATCGTTTGCTTGTTTAATGTACAGAGCGCAGAAGAGCTTTGCTTTCAATTGGGGATCCATCACCGTCTGTTGTCTCCCCGATGTCCGCCTCCACTATTCACTGTGCGGACTATAGAGGACGGCCTGACACGCACGCATGCACGCACGCACGCACGCACGCATACACACACCCTCTGTATTGGCTTACGGGGCTTAGTCTCGTGTCTAATTGATTCTCATGTGCGGGTCGATGGGCTAAGGCAGGAATTATCAGGGAAGGACTGCCATGTCCCTCTGGTATCCTGCTGAAGTCAGTCACCGTGATGTATCTGCATTTGGTTGATACACTGAGGGTATGTGTGTGTGTGTCAGTTTTTGTATGTCCTTTCTACTTGCCCTCCCCCTTACAGTGAGGGAATCTGGCATAGCTGTCGAGCAGGTTTTAAGGTTTTCTGTGCAACGAGACCTCTGTCACCATCCAGCATGTAAAAGGGCCATTTGACAAGTGCAGAAGGCATTGGACCACATCGGTTGTGGCGATAACTTGTCCCAACTCCCCATTTCACACCTCCTCTCCCCTCCTCCTCCTCTTCCTTCCTCCCTTCTCCTCTTCCTTCCTCTGCCCTCGACTCTGCTCCTCCTCTTCCCTCCTCTTCTCTCAATTCTGCTCCTCTCCTCTCTTCTCCCCTTCCCTTCTCTCCTGTCTCCGCCTCACCTTGAACTTAATTGACTGCCTAAGAGAGTCCGAGCACAGAAACGCTGACTGTGTTCACTCTGCCAAGCTTCATGTGAGAAGGGTATGTATTGACATGGACACCCATCTCCCTGCACTCTCTGCATACATAAAATGAATACAGCGGAACCTGTGCAAACATAATAGACATATCAAGTATAAAGACAATATGAGAGGAAGGGGTGCTTCCCTGGGTCAGAAATTGTGAAACCGAGCAAGAGGGTGCTCATCAAAAAAAAAAAAAAGGCAGCTAACACATTGATGCAAAAATAGAAAATGTTGAGGCACTATTTGAGGCTAAATTAAAAATCTTTATTCGATACGGGCCATTAGCCTACGTGTTTCAACAATCTTTCATCAGGGCATGCCAAAGAAGCAAAGGTGAGGACATTTAACAGCTAGGAAGAGGTATGTGAAGTGTGTTGGAGATCGAATGAGATTAGCCAGTGGTATGAATTTTGTTGTACTGTGTGTGTGTGTGTTTGTGTGTACACACTCGTTTGAACACTTGCATGTGGGAGGATTGACTTCTTCTTTTTCCCCCTCATTACAATGATGCTATTCTACCTCTTGGCCTTCAGCTGTATGCTCACCCAAATGCAGGAAAAAAAGAAAAAGAAAAGAACAGAGAAATCATTCTGCAAGGTCATGGCTTGTGTGGGCTAAACCACAGACATGGCTTCACAGCTTTCACTCATTTAGGAGACCTTGAAATCTCTTTCCTTTGGTATGCATATTTCAGTTATCACCACTTCTGAATCCCACAAAAAAAAAATAAAAAGCAGAGGCTGGCATAAAGGAATGTCACAAGATATCGAGTGAAATTCCTACCTTGAGACGTCCGCTTCGTACTGTAATTGCCTACTTTGCTCAGATGAAGGACGTTCTCTCTCTTCTGCCCTGTGCTCTCCAGTGGTCCTGGCTATGATGTGACAGGATCACAGACAGGTGTTGGATTGACGGTTCCACCCCAGGGTGTCATTCTTGTTGTCATTTAGGTTGCTCTGGTTGCTGTGACAGTTGGGTTGCTGTGACCAGAGTCAGTAATGGTTCCTGATGGGGGATTGTGGGGTGGACGGTGGGAGTTGGGAAGCGGTAAGTGGACGCAACGGGAGGGCTCATTCTACTGAGCTAGTGATCAGGACATGGAGACCTGTCTGCATCTCTCCATCATTACATCTCTCTGTCCCGCTCTCATTCTTGCTTAAACACACACAGAGAGAGAGAGAGGCAGCCTGCCCTTCTTCTTTCTCTGGGACCCTCCTTTGTTTCACCCTTTTGTTGTCATCTGCTTTTTCCTCCTCATCCTTTCTTTTTTTTTCTTGTGTTCCCAACATATATCTCTTCTCCCTTTTCTCTTTTATTCACTCCTCCCTTAACCTGGACTCTCTCTCTCTCTGATTCTCTCCCATGGTCCCTTCATCTTTCCCTCCATCCCCTCATCTGTTTTGAGGAATCACCTTCACACAAGGGCTCACATTCATTCATTCATGAAGTCCCACAGTGGTCAGAGGGCAAATAGTATAAAGAGACAGAGTGTGAGTGTGTGTGTGTGTACTGGTGTTTCTGCTTAAATATCTGTGTGGATGTGCTGTGTGTGGGGTAGGTGTATGTGTAAGTGTAAGTGTGTGTGTATGTGTGTGTTATTTGTGCTGTGGTGTGATAGATTTTGCCTTCACCTCAAAGCATTGTTGCCCCTGAAGTTGTCAGAGAAAAAAAAAGCGGTTGCTCTGAAAGCATTGTTGTGGAAAGTCAATAAGGTTTCTCTTCCCTTCCCTTCCCTTTCCCCATTGCTATTCCCTCTCTGGGTTTCTGATACGTTCTCTCAGCAATTTGGAAATACAGTATATTTTTGTTTTGTTTTGTTTTTGCCAACTATGGTATAAACAGCAACAAAAAAAGTGTTAGGGCAGTGACCTACTTTCCCAGAAACTCATCTCATTGACAGCACATACAGCCTAATTAAAATGCTCCCATGTTGAGCGAGAGAGAGTATCAGCAAGGCACTTAGGTACAGCAAGATTTTTTTTTTAGCAAAAACAAGGTGTGGAGCTAGAAGGGTAGAGTGGTCTGGAGAGGGAGAGACATAACAGAGGATGAGGTCTACATGTTGGGTTATTTAGGCAGAGGAAGAGGGTGGTTTAACATGCATTGACAGATTAATAGGAAACGCTCTCCCTGAGCCAATGTGCAATAAGGTTATACTCGTCAGTCTCTCAGACCTCCAATATTTCTCATCCTCTAATAACCTTTCTGTCTCCCCTCCCCTCACGTCTATCATCATCATCCCTCTGTTTTTCATCCCTCCATCTGCCCTTCTCTCTCTCTCTACCTTGCATTTCCCTCATCCCTTCTTTCCACTTTGCGATCATTCTCCTTTTCTCTCTCTTACTCCTCAGTCTCTCTTACTCTTTCTCTCACTCTCTCTCTTTTATCCCCCTTCTTTTTCTCTCTCTCCCCCTCCTTTCCTGTCTCCTTCCCTCTTTGTCACTGCAGCATACTTCAGTTCAGTGTTATTGACTAGTCCTACAGGGTGACTGCTGCTGTATTACAGCCATTTATCATGGTCGAGACGCCCGCGAGAGCTCAGCATGTCACACACACACACACACACACACACACACACACACACACACACACACACACACACACACACACACACACACACACACACACACACATACATGCACACAAGTATGCACTCTGACTGAGAAGACGGCTCCTTGTCTTTTCTGCTCGGCTTTGCTGTTGTACCACGTCTGATTTTTCCCTTCTCATGCACCTGATAAATGTAAATAAAAGTCTTGGCTTTGGCTGGTCCCTGTGGTTACTGCCACTGGCTCTGTTGGTGACATTCAGTGACAGGAACATGCATGAAAGAGACTTCCAGAATAAGCAAAACCTAAAGTTGGCGCTCTTCTTTCTTTTTTTTGTTTTTTTTCTTTTCATATCATGGGCCTGTTTGCCTTGCTGACATCCGAACTTAATTGAGATAACTGGTTTGAAAGAAACTTGGGTTGCTTAATCTGCTTTCCTATAAGTTGTACACCATTTCTTGGATGCAGTGCTGTAAAATGAAGTGGTGAGCACTGAGCAGTGTGTACATTTAAGGTTATAAAAAGATAGTCATCTAGGGACATAGTAGGAAACTGCATACCAATCTGTAGAATGAGAAACATACTTATTTGGTTCCTATGTGGTTCAAGATGATGATGATGATGATATTAATTATCATCATCATCGTGGTAATAAATTACTAAAAGTGATTTATTGATAATTGTGCCAACACTTGCTTTTATAACATTAAAAAGGGGAGCTTGTTCTTAAATAATGATAATAATAATAATAAAAATGGTTGCCATTATTTATCCTCTGTTTCCCATTTTGTGCCCTCTGTCATTTGGCTTCATGGGAAGTTAAGATATGCAAATTGTCTCAGGAAATTGTCTGGAAAGAGAGAGAGGAAAAAAAATGCCAGAGGTTGATTCAGTTTGACCGTCAACCTTTTCCTGGGTGACAAATGACAAATGAATTCACTGCAGGATAACACGAAGGGTGTGGTGTGTGGTGTGTGTGTGTGTGTGTGTCCGTGTGTGTGTGTGTGTGTGGGGGGGGGTTGGTTGGAGGAGGGGACATTCTTGTGTCAGAGAACTCCCTGACTGACCTTGACCTTGTCCTTCTAAATGCCAGTTAAATTCCACTGAGTGAGAAAATCAATCTTTGGTATTGTTACCTCAGACAGATGTTTTGCAACCTCTTACCATGAACTGCACCTGATCTCGAACTCTTGCGAGTGAAGTAAGTTCCACTAGCCGACTGCAACCCTCTCTATATCACTCTAGCCAAAGAAGCTGCTCTTATCTTCCCCCCATGTAGCACTCTTTTTAAATTTTCCACTTGGATCCCTATTGAGTTTTGAGCCTTTGTAGCAACCTACAGACAACCTTTTTCACTGGAGATAGGCTCCTTTTGTTAGACTCTTTTCCCCCCAGATAAACGGGAATTAGAAGCTTTTAAAAGGTCTCCAAGGCCACAAAGAGCTCCAAGGGAAGCCTTAAAGTGTAACTCTATGGCAGCATGCCGAAATGTTTTTTTTTTTTTTTTTTTTCGATGTTTTCTTTCACCATGTTTTTCTTTCTTTTTTTCTGTCAGTGAAGGATTTGCCTTTCCACTCCTCCTCCCCCCAACCGCTCAGTGCTATTCTCTTACTGTTATCATGGCCGGTAATCTCCCCTGTTATTAATTAACAGGCATACAAGAGTGTGTGAGTTATTCAAAGCCTTGGAGAAACGGAAGGGCCAGCCGACAATGGTTTTGACACCCTGCAGCTTTTGCACCTGCGTGAGGAGACCAAGGTTTTTCCCTCAAGTCCTTATCGCTATTTTTACTTTGTTTTTTTTTTTCTTTTAAAGCATTTCTTTCAGCAGTCATGCTGCTAATTTGATTTAATTAACAATTATCAGCTGTGCAGTATTGGTGAGGTGGGCTTTTGTGTGCTCTTCTCCCTCCCCTGAGAACCCTAGGCGCTCCTGCAGTGCGGACCTCTAAAGCATTTTTGGTTTGCCTCAAAGCACAACAATTTTATTTCTTGACTTTGCACCTGCGTGTTGCGTTAACGTTAGCGACGAAAGGTCTGATGCTGATCTGTTTGGCCCCTAATCTTGTTTGTGTTTTCACTTTTTTTGAATGATTTTATTTATTTATTTATTCGTCCACTAATCCATGTTAAGACAGCTTTCGGCATCTCCCAGCTGGGTGTTTCCAGGCCTAATTGCAGCTGGCTTGGGAGGGAAAAAAAAGACGATCCAGCCGTGATGCTGCCCTATAACCAGGTAATTCTCAGATGTTTATCTCCGACAGCAAGTTACACAGCGGCGCCACACTCCCTCCTGCTTTCTGTATCTTGCGGAGAATGATTAATCTGGCTAATCTGTAATCAAATTTTCTCCGCTGGCAATAAGAGTTGCTTAATGTCTGCCTAAAAAGTGATGCAATGAAGGAGAAGGGACATGACATGAAATGAAATGAAATCAAGTGAAATGAAGTAAAGCTTTTAGGTTAGATGCTGTTAGAGCTTAGTGCCAAAGAACAGAGCGATGCAGAAGGGAATTATCAAATTGTCCTTTCTGCTCTCAGTCTGGGTCACCCGCTCACTCTCTTGATCCACCAGGTTGTGAGTGATGTTAAAACAGTCAAATGGCAGCTCTCATCTGAGGACTGTTGTGCTTCTCTCTATTTCTCTCTCTCTCTCTCTCTCTCTCTCTCTCTCTCTCTCTCTCTCTCTCTCTCTCTCTCTCTGGAAAGTATCATCAACTTGAGTGCTCTTTTGAGTTTCAATTCCACAGAGCTGATCATTTCTCTGGCTCCTGCCATTGACCCAGGGAGCCATACACACCCACGCACGCACACACACACACACACACACACACACACACACACACACACACACACACATACACACAAACACACACATTCAAACACACACACACACATATACTCTTAGAGAGGACCGTTTGGCCATGGGGACAGTCCACAGGACCTCTCTTTCTCTCTGAGTCCCACCCTACTTCTGGTCAATAACTCGACCATCCATATAATCAGGGGGTGTGTGCTGGGCCAGAGCCCTATAGGGAGAGTAGAAGAGAGGAAAAAAGGAGGGAGGAAAGAAAGAAAGGAGTGGGAAGAAGAGAGAAGAATGGAAGAGGAGGAGGGAAGGGGAGGATTGGAAAAGAGGAGGAGAAGAGAGGGGAGAAATGGAGAGAAGAGAGGAGAAGGCATGGGAGGAGAGACGAAAGCCTTTGCTTTTATTTGGTTAATCACCCAGCGGCCAGCGAGGCTGTCAAGCCCAAGCAACAGCATCCCCTGCAGCAGGAGTGGCAGGGGAAGAGTGGGCTTTTAATTGTGGCCCTGCGTGACTGAAGGATGAAATCGAGCAGGAGTGAAGTGCCTTTTTTGGTGCATTGATTTCTGCTGCCTTGATTATCCACATCTCTCTCTCTCTCTCTTTCTCTCTCTCTCTCCCCATGTCTGAAAGAGAGACGGAAAAAGAGTGCATATGTTATAGACAACCACAGGGAGTGTGTGTGTGTGTGTGTGTGAGTGAGAGAGAGGAGGAGACAGAGAGATGGAGAGAGTGGAAAGGATAGAGAGAGCACATTTAATAGGCCTTACAAAGAAAGAAAGAAAGAAAGAAAGAAAGAAACTTTACAGGTTGACAGAAGCCAGGCAGACGGAAATGGACTGTTCATCTTGTTTCTGTTTCTGTTTCTTAAAGTTTGTATGAATAACATTTGCTTTGAGAGCTCTGAGCGTCACAGTCCATTAACATTCATCAAAGTAACCACAGTGTAAGCCTATGAAAGGTACTGATATTATTGCAGATGTGAAGGAAATCATTTTGCATACTGTTGCCATTGCTATTGAGAGATGTGTAGAGAAATTGATCAGAATGACATTTTCCACTGCCTATTTTCCTGTTCATTATTTAGGATTTCTGTTGTGCTGGGTGTGTTTTCTTTTTCCCCAGAAAGACCCACAAAGCCTTAAACTAAGTTTCAATTTCTTGTAATGCTGTGTGCTTACAGCTCTTTACCAGGGAGATGGGCTTGGGGGAGATACTGTATATCTGTGTGTGTGTGTGTGTGTTTGTAGGGGGTTGGTTTGGGGTTGGGCGATGGTTGCTCTTCTTTGCTGCTTTCGGGCAACTCTACTCACCTGGGCTCGCCTGCCATGTTCTGCTCACCGACAGACAGGAAGTTCGCAAACTCTGCCAACACCCAAGGCAGTCAGTTCCCGAGCGACAGCAGGTTGCCATGGAAATATGATGCCACTGAGATTTCAGGAGAAGAGGAGAGAGGACGGGAGGAGGGCAAGAAGCCAAAAGGGAGAAGAGTAGACAGAGAGACTGGGAGAAAGAGAGAGAGAGAGAGAGAGAGAGAGAGAGAGAGAGAGAGAGAAGCAACGATAAGAGGCAGAGACATTATGACGTGGCACTTGGCCCCGTTTTGCAAAAGCGAGCTCCCCGCTGCTCCATCTCTCCCAGTAGCTGTGGGTCCACGTGCCCATGTAGCTGAGATGCCTGAGCCTTCTTGGCAGGTCCAGGGGCTTCTTCATGCAGAAGGAACCCCAGCCTGACAGCCATCTGCCTCCCCCTGTTCACCCTTATTCTCCTGAAAGCCTATGCTCTCCCTAGCACCCTTTCCACCCACACCTGACTGATGCAGCATTCATAAAAGGCAAACCTGGGGCAGACGTTTGGATGGTGTGGTGTGTGTGTGTGTGTGTGTGTGTGTGTGTGTGTGTGTGTGTGTGTGTGTGTGTGTGTGTGTGTGTGTGTGAGGGGAGGGGGGGGTGTAACGTGTATGTGTACAGTAACGTGTGCATGTGTGTGTGTGTATGCGGGCACTCACTTCATTTAGCGACTTGATACCCGACAGCCTCGGCTATGTTGTCACTGTAGGCGACTGTGTGGATGAGTCACCTCTTGCATCCACTCCCTCCCCCTGTCCCTTTCACTCTTCTCAGTGAGCGACCAAGAACAGCCAAACAGGCAAAAAAGCTAGTGGACCCTGCAGTCCCATGCTTATTTTTCTCAGTCTCGCAGATAGAGAGAGAAACAAAGACAAAGGGGGCGGGGGGAGAGAGAGAGAGAAAGTTGGGGTGGATGAGTTGGGGTGGATGAGTGTGCGTCTGACCAACTAAATGGGTTTGACCCTTTAAAAGCGCAGCAGAAAAACAGCAAATGGAAAATGGAGAGGGCTGGTTGTGATGGCAGTGGTTGGGTTGGGAGTTGTTTGCAGGGGGCCTGGTGGGGGTTCAAAGTCTGCTGAAATGGAGAGAAAAAGAGGGAACAGGAAAACAAAATGATAGAGAGAAAGAGAGAGAGACTGTTACTACTGCTGTTGCTTATGTGGCTACTGCCTCTGCTGCTGTCTGTTTCTTTGGCTGCTGCTACTGAGGCGATTGTTGTGTTGCTGAGTGTCACAGCTTCCAATTAAACAGTGCCAGAGCCTGGCAGCACTGGAGGCGTGCTGAGCGACAAAGGCAAAGAAAAGAAGAAGGAGGCAGAGAAAAAATAAGGAAAAAAAAATGGCTGAAGAGAGAATTAAAAAAAAAGAAAAAGAAAAAGCATTGCAGGCTTTATTGACATGCAGGACCTTGCTCGTCTCCCAGCTGAAACAGAAAGAACCTCACAGGCCTTGGCCCACACTGATCACCATAGCGATCGCCATGTTGGCTCCTTGACCCGTTCTTTTTCTCTTCAGCTCGGCTTCCCTCGCTCCCTCGTTCTTTTTCTTCAGCTCTGCTTCCCTCCCTTTCTTGCTTGTTCGCTCGCTCCAGTCTCTGTCCCTCCCTCCATCTCTCTCTTTCCTCCCCCATCCTCTGGTTTTCTTTTCAATTTATGTGCTTTGTATTGGTTGCTGGGGGCGTATTATATGCACTGGGAACAATTGATGCACTCTGTGCTTTTTTGCTTCAGTTTGTGCCAGCACTTTATTTTCAAGTCTGTTAGTCAACTCTGCAATGTTTTTTCTACGTTAACTGGTCCTTCGCTCATGCAGTTAAGAACGGATGATTAGTTGAAGAAAGCCACAAAGTAAGAATGTCATTGAAGAGAATAGAAAGAAACGGTCTCTTTTTCAGCTTAGTTTTCAAGAAAAAAGAAAACAGACTTATTCACTAACAGCGTCACGGCATGTATGCAGAACTCAGGCAACAGTCCAAAGGGTGCAATTTCCTGAGGGACAACATTGCAAATGTGTTGCAAATATGTTGCATTATTCACCATGGGACGGCCACTCGGTTATTTGCCACTTGTTATTATAGTTTTGCTTCAAGGCTGTCCATTCTTATCGATGACAAGTTGAGAGCATGTTGCTCAAAGTTATGTGTCCCTTATGTTCATTGCACTTAGAGAGAAATTGAGACCAAACAAGGGCAGAAACTAGGCAAGGGGAAGTGTGCAACTTTCAAATGTCTACACTATTCCAGTAGCCTATATATATTATTATTTTTTTATTTATTTATTTTTTTGTTGTTGACCCGTTCTCTTCTCATCACGTTGTCCTGACTATCAGTGAGTCTGTGCTGTTCATCCTTATCATTCTGCCTCAGACTGGACGAGGTGAGTCATGTTTTTTTTATCAGTTGTAGATAAAGATGAGTAATGGCCGTCCGATGGCTGCTTTTGTCGTGCTAATCATTGATCATCCCCATTGCATTACTTCATTACCTGTTTGAGAAGGGTGTGGGTCTGTGTAGTACATCAGCCAGTGTCATAATCAACACCACTTCTGTTGAAACACACTCACTCATCTGAAGTACATGAGACAGTCATAACTATAGTGAAATCAAATCAAATTGAAATTCTGAGCCACACACAGACTGAGCAGAATTTGTGGTCATCCTGTCGAACATTAATCCTTTTCGATCTGTATTCCTTTTTGCTTTGACTTTGCTTTCTTGTTGTTGTTTCATCAGCCACACACCCCTTTTTTTCCGACATTCACTTCTGTCAAGCCACTCTGAGGTTTATGCTCGGCTGCAGGGAATGCTGTCCAATTTTACGGCTGGATAGTCATCACTCGCCTGCATTGTGCATCTTCTGGATTTTAAATGCTATGTCAGATGAGATTTTGGATGGTGTGTTGCCAGTTTCTCTTGCTCACTTTGTTTTGCTCGCTCCAATAAGAATGTCAGTAAATTCCTACCTGGAAATCCGGAGGTAGAGCTTTGATTTGCTAAAGCAAATAAGTCTTTCCAACGGAGCTGAAAAAATGTTCCTTTTGTTTTTTACCGATTCATTCTTTAGCTCCCTTCTTTGATAGATTAATTAGTTCTCCCTCATTCTTCTAAGAAAATAAATAAATATTGGTTTGCCTGGTCATATATGATTAAAAAAATGACTGCCTGCTGCAGTCAGTCATAATTGAGACTGACTGCAGCTGAAAATGAGCCTATAGCTTCTAACTGTCCAAGACTGTGATTCGCAAATTAAAATCCATTTCAAAGCAGGATGTAAAAAAAAAGAGACATTTTTGCCTTGCGGCCCTGAATATTTATGTTAGTGGGTCAGTGTGGGTCAGACTTTCTCAGGCATTAATGTTCTCATTCCCTCCACTTTACAAAAGAAAGAAAAAAAAATCTCTTCCCACCACTCTTGTAATTCTACCGAAAGTGTTAGAACAGCATCCATTCATATCTGTTCGGCTAAGATTAAGGCTCTATTGGTTCTCCTGACCTCTTGCTCCAACCTCGTTACTCATGGAGAAAGCCTTATGAGGGAGGTGACCTCGAGATTTATGTCATTTCTGAGTGTTTCCATGCGAAAGTATCCGCGTGGCTATTACAGGAGCTTCCTGTGTTTGCCTTGCCGACGGTCGCTGTGGTAATGGAAGGGTCAGGTTGCCCATTAGGAGCAACTGGATTGATGTCGACTTCTGCTTATGTGGAAGGGGACGTCTAAAATTCAAATACGGTGCATGCTTGCGTGAGAGTGGGGAGTAAGAGTGTGTGTGTGTGTGTGTGTGTGTGTGTGTGTGTGTGTGTGTGTTTCATACTTAGACGCGTAGCTACCTTCACCTTGCTCTATGGCCATGAATAGGGGGTTTTGTTTGGCCGATGCCCTTTAACATCTAACACACACACACACACATTTTCTTGCATATACATACACACACCTGTCAAACTTTGTCCAAGCTACTGTCAGTCCTGACACACACCAGAAACCACCTTTCACTCTCCTTCAGTCAGTCAGACACACACACACACACACTTTCATACACTCCCAGGCTCCATTATTCATAGCCAAACGCACACACACGCA
This sequence comes from Tenualosa thibaudeaui, assembly GCA_027481765.1. NCBI lineage: Eukaryota > Metazoa > Chordata > Actinopteri > Clupeiformes > Clupeidae > Tenualosa > Tenualosa thibaudeaui. The sequence goes on along the minus strand of JAIFZK010000136.1, from coordinate 5,465,119 downwards.
TACACATACACACACACACACACACACACACACACACACACACACACACACACACCTTATTGGAGCCACATCTTGGCCCTGCTCCTGTGTCAAGGTTAGCCTCCTCCTCTTAGGGGTGAGGGTTGCCCTCCTCAGATGGGGGTCAGGTTCCATTGTGTGTGTGTGTGTGTGTGTGAGAGAGAGAGAGAGAGAGAAAGAGAGTGAGAGAGAGAGGCGTGGGTGGCTGCGATAGGTTCCTGGAAACCCAAACTTGTAATTTGGTCTCCGTTTGCCTCACGTTCAATTAGTCACGGTTCTGTCATTAACAACTAGCAGGCAGTGCACACTAAGGTTCTCACCCAGCAACTTGGCACCAGTCAGTAACGCTAAACAGCCACGATAAGGTGGAGGAGGTGCTTTCTATCCATTTGTTGTTTCTGTGTGTGTTCAAGAGAGTCTCACACACACACACACACACACACACACACACACACACAATTTACTTGTTCATGTATGCAAGTTCAACATGCACACATAAGAGGGAGACACCCCAAAACACTTCACTTGTGTAACAATGAATTAAGCCCCCCACCATGAAACAAAGTGTCTTAAATGCTAATTAAGTATTTCTTTAATTATTAGTATTTCTAATAGTATATAATTAATAGTATAGTATTTCTTACCTTTTATCCAAACATCTTCTGTTTATAATCATTTAAGACCATGTTTTTTATAGATTAATAAAATAAATGAAACCATATGGCTGGCTGTTTTTTCATGCACGTAGCAGTGCTCAAGTCCACCTATGATGTCACATATTGTCCCATGTTCCATACCGAATTTTTCCCCTCCATTGACTTTTATGTGGGCGGCAATATTGGCTGTTGCAGAGAGAATATTCTAGAAGCGATTTAGTGAAGGCAAGACGGTGGCCATTATGATAATGATATTTCCTCCGCAAGGTAAACTCCCCCCACGGTCAGCTCTTCAGCCCCAATAGAGAGGAAAATTGTAGGGTTGATGTAAGGTCGCACTGACACATGCGCTTTCTTTAATGTGTGTGTGTGTGTGTGTGTGTGTGTGTGTGTGTGGTGTGGGGGGGAGACATCTGCACGGCATATGCAGCAGCTGAGTAAGTAACGACAATTGCACTCACACACACACACACACACACACACACAGTTACATGGTCAGGGTCACACTATTATGAAGATACTCTTGGTTTCTCTCTCACACACACACACATACACACACACACACACACACACACTGATGCATGAACTGATGCATGCCACACAGGAGACCAGTGTCAGGATCCAGCGCTCTGCTGCACTCATCGATCGTCAGCATCCGTTGGCACATTGAAGTGAAAACTGTCTTTAGCATGAAAGGAGTATACGTGTGTGTGTGTCTGTGTGTGTGTGTGTGCGTATGTGTGTGCGTTTATTCCCTCTCTTATACCAACCATACAGTTTTGAGAGTGGAGTAGTGTTTGAGAGAGAGAGAGAGAGAGAGAGAGAGAGAGAGAGAGAGAGAGAGAGAGAGAGAGAGAGAGAGAGAGAGAGAGAGAGAGAGAGAGAGAGAGAGAGAGAGAGAGAGAGAGAGAGAGAGAGAGAGAGATATGAGCGATAGAAACTATGTTAATATTCAAGAGAGGAGGGAAAGGCCTAACAGGACTGAGAGAGGGGTGATAGAGAGAAGGAGGGAGGGAAGGAGAGGGAAAGAAACAAAGTGGAGAGCAGGGGAAGGTAAGTGAAGAGATAAAGCAGTAGCCCGGGGTCTGGCTGTGAATTTAAATGGACTAATCTCCCCCAGCCTTATGCTCTGCAGTGCTGTGTGCTCTGCTGTGTACTGTGGGCTGGACTGGACTCCAAGTGCGAGTGGAGGAGAGAGAGGGAGGGAGGGAGAGAAGGAGAGAGAGAGAGAGGGGGAAGCGGAAGGGTGACACTCCTCCAGCACTGCCTCACCCTTATCCGCCCTTGTGAATTGAATTTCACCCACAAACACATGGCACAGATGAGGCTGGGGAATCATACACACGCCACCACTGTCCCAACCCACACACACACACACAAACAAACCTTGCACATCTGATGTCAACCTCTCTTGGCTCAGGAAACCCCCATTCCCTTCAGACACGCGCACACACGCGCACACACGCGCACACACGCGCACACACGCGCACACACGCGCACACACCAAGTACAAGTACGCTCTTGTAAACCTTGACCACTGTTTTAAGAGGCCACTCAGGTGTGTCACGTGTTTATGTAACCATCTGCTTTTATATATTTTTATATCCATTCATCCATTTGTATTATTTATTTACATGTTTATTTGACCACAAATTAATGTGTTTGCTACCCAGTGTGCAGGAAGAAGGTGAGATCGTGTTTCATCACCTGCCAGCCAAATTCAAAGAACCTCTGATTAACTGCATGAGGAATAACATAGCGAGACCCAGTCCACTAGAACTTTTGAAGTTGTCCTTGGGCTTGCTTATTTATTTATTTTCCAAGGCTGGTGAATATATTTGAAGTCATCTCTCTGCGTGTGATTATGTTTTCTTGATGGTTTGATGTTGTTGGTGATATTGGAGACTCGTAGATCTTTTCTCAGGCCATGCTTTGATGTATAGGG
>JAIFZK010000136.1:5442500-5457500 GCA_027481765.1 Tenualosa thibaudeaui | reverse complement strand
GGAGAGGTCATGCCTCATTTACACCGCAATATGTGCGTACGTGAATCAGAATGCACGCTAACAGATTTGACCACACGCACTGCATGCGTGTTCCGTGCGGATTCTGTGTGGCAGCACCGCTCAGCTCCTGTGCTGTCAAATTGAAATAGTGTCAAGTTCTATTTTGCACCTGTCTTAGCGCCGTCTCCATAGACATAGAGCTGTTGGGCTGTTTCTGGTGTGAATACATAGACGCACACGCACCACGAACGCACAGCAACGGTTATGGACTGCGGACGCGCAATTTCTATGTGAATGAGGCCTTACAGACACACACATACACACACACACACACACACACACAGGCAAACATCCATACAGAGAGAGAGAGGGGCACGGCAATAACAAACAGAAGTCCAAATGAGACAAGACTGTGTGACAGAGGTGGAGAGTGGCGAGAAAGGTTGCCCACAGGAAGTGACAGAGACATTTAAAAAGGAAGGAGAGAGAGAGAGAGAGAGAGAGAGAGAGAGAGAGAGAGAGAGAGAGAGAGAGAGAGAGAGAGAGAGAGAGAGAGAGAGAGAGAGAGAGAGAGAGAGAGAGAGAGAGAGAGAGAGAGAGAGAGAGAGAGAGAGAGAGAGAGAGAGAGAGAGAGAGAGAGAGAGAGAGAGAGAGAGAGAGAGAGAGAGAGAGAGAGAGAGAGAGAGAGAGGTGAAGGTAAGCATGAGAATACAGATGTCTATCCTAACAAATGACAAGAGACCTTGACCAATAAGGCTGGGTGAGGAGAGAGAGAGAGAGACGGGAGCGCGTGCGAGAGAGAAAGAGAAAACTGCTGAAGAAAAGAGAAAGAGACTAAGAGTGATAGAACCAAGAGCAGAGGTAAACGTGAAAGTGGCCATCAAAATGCAAATGGAGGGAATGGAGGCACCGGGACAGAGGAGGGAAGATATTTACAGCGGCGTGTTAATCTGCTTTAAATCGGACTCTCCGTCTCGGAGAGGAGGAGGAGGAGGAAGAAGAGAAGCAGGCCGCTGTTTGCCGCTTATAAATCAGACATTAAAAGCTGATGTGTCCTGAATGGGGCCTCATACATACATTATCAGGCCATCACGGCACGGCATGGCCGCCTGACCAGACAGCCACTGAAAAATTTATAGCCGTGTGGCTACCTTGCTCCATGGGCTACCAGCAGAGGAGGAGTCCTAATAAAAACAACAATCCTAATGTCAGCCTTTCAAATAACCACCTTGGCATTGTGTTGGGATGTAGTCAAGGTATTCAGAGAAATGACAATGTTAGATTATTGTTTGTATTCTATTTTATGTTGGTCTTGAAGTTGATTTGTGGTTGTAGGACAATTGTGGCATGCATCTTTTTTCATGTAGCCCACGTTTATAGCTCAGTGTGGCAAAGAATACAAATTTAGAAATTAATTTAATTAATTCAAACATATATGAGTCACAAAGTTGTCCCTTCTCTCAAACCTTTTGTCCTTCATTCTCTATCCAGTCATCCATCCATCCATCAATCAGGTCTATTGCATATTGAGTCTGATGTGCAATGTCTCTTGTGTTTTAGGAGCTCCAGTGTCCAGTCTCGCCCTGTGATGCACTGGTTTGGGATCAGCAGCTGTTGATTTGAAGGACGCTGTAGAAGGTACGGTAATGCAACTCACCTTCTCGCCAGTCCTAGACCTACAGCACTGTCTAACCTGTGAAATGTAGACAAACCAGAACTGGACCACACCAGTAGTTAGTAGTGTGATAGAGGACACACACACACACACACAGACATGCACGCACATACACAGAGAGAGTGACAGAGAAAGAGACTGTCACATTTTTCTGTTTCAGATTTCCTGTGGCAATGTCAGTAACTTCTGTCAGGCAGCCAGTCGCTTGTCCTCTAGCTTACGGCACTGTACTGTGTGATGCCTTCAACTCTACCCACACACACACACACACACACACAGTCCAACTGTACAAAGGCAGCGGAACTGCATTTCTCTATTTCCCTGTGGAATCAATTCAAGCAACAAGCAACAAACACGCAATGCATGAATATGCATTAGCACCAGGATTAGCTAGCAGTTCACATATTAGAACCTCACTCGTCTTCTTACGGAAGATGTTTACAGGACAGATTTCCTCCCTTTGTGTGTGTGTGTGAATGAGAGAGAGAGGGGGGGGTGTGCATATTTTAGAATCTGCATGATTGTGTGTGTATACTTATTTTTGGACCTGTGCATGCGTGTGTGTGTGTGTCCTGACCTTCCTGATTGTTTGTGTGTGTGTGTGTGTGTGTGACACTGGTCTTTTATGGAAATGTTATTTGATAGGTACTCATCAGCACATGCAAATCCCCATGGAAATCGCCAGCAAGTTCTTTTCAGTGGCGTCCCGTCCTAATCCTCCCTGCCTCGCCGCGTCCTCTCTGGTCTGCCCGCCGCGTGGAGCGAACGCTCCGAGCCATGTTTTGATTTCGCTCCTCGATGCAAATGATATTTTGGGGGACAATCATGCAAAGGAACAGCTGGCTTCCATTTGTATGCAGCCTGCTTGTGAGCAGTCTGTTTTTTCTCTTTTTTCATGCTCTCATTTTCCCTATCCCTCGCTCTCTTTCTCCCACACTCTCTCTTTTCTCTCTCTTTCTCTCTCATCATTCTTCTGGTCCTTTGCCTTCACTCTTTCAGTCTATGCTATGGTTTGAATTTGTTTTGTTCTGAGATGTCACTCTCTCTCTTTCTTTCTCTTCATCTCTCCATCACTCTCTCTATTTCTCTCTCTTTCTCTCCCCCTCCATCACCCCTATCCCTCTCTAACCTTCACCTAGTATTTGCTGTACCTCCACATGTCTCCGTCTTCATTTGATTTGACAGTGTTTTGTCTGCCGCTGTCCCAGGAACCCACCCACCTTCACTCTCTCTCTCACACACACACACACACACACACACACACACACAATCAAATTAAATGTGGTTCTTGGTTGTACAGGTTAGGTAGTGTGGTGCAAAGCTATATCAGTCCCCATGTAGTCCAGCAGGCATTTTATGCACCACATCTGTGTTAGATTTCCCTTAGTGTGTGCTTTTAAAATGGACTCTCTCTTTTTCCCGCTTTCTCCCTCTCTCTCTCACACTCTTTCTTTCTCTCTCGTTCTCTTTCACGCACACATGCACGCACACGCGCACACACACACACCCTTGCCACTCAGGCAGATTGAGGTTCAGCTATTGACTCCAGTAGGCTTCAGGGCTGTTCATTTACCTGAATGGCTCTGGGTCCCTCCCTCACCCACTCTGTGTTTTAGAGTAATAAGGGAGCAGTCACTGGACACAACTCTGACACCGTTCCTCCAGGAGCCTCCCCTCCCAGTCTTGTTTCGCCCTTCTTTCCAACTATTCATTTAATGCTACAGTTTAGGCAAGGTTAGTCCATTAAATCTACAGTGTGGTGGCTTTAATAGTCTGTGTGTGTGTGTGTGTGTGTGTGTGTGTGTGTGTGTGTGTGTGTGTAAGGGAGGGAGAGCGGGAGGAAAAGGATAACAACAATCTTGCCACCATCACCGGGCGCCAAGTCTGTCGAGATCCCGAGCTATAAAGAGAAGAGCCTCACAAATCACCAAGTCTATTAGTGTTGAAAGGTGTCAAATTAATTTCTGTCTGCCGACTATTTTCATTATAAACATCTTAATGCACCCTGACGTTGAATTAAGAGTTTTATTTGATGCACCTTCCGAGGGGGGGTCACTTCAGATTAGTGTTAATCGGGTGGAATAAGACACCATCGCCTCGCCACTGGGCTCCGTGCCCGACCAATGGGCAGTCAGGAGGAAGCCTCCCCAACCCCCCGTCCCCTCCTTCGTGAACCTTTGCGACAGGTTTCTCCCCTGTGGAGTCGTTTAGAGCGATACTCCTGGATTGGCAAGACCTTGGATGCCATCGAATCCTCATTGATGTTTTACGATTTTTGTTTATTATTCATTTAAACAAACAAACATTGATTTGTTTGTCTGCAGCCACTGAGGTGATTTATTTCCATCTGATTTGCTAACCTCATCTGCTCTCGTTCTCCTGTTTCCCCCTTTTTTTGTTGTTGTTTTGTTTTGTTTTTTTTAACTGATGCAAATCTTGAGCTTTGAATAGACTGAGCAGAAGAGTTTTTTGGCTTATTTAAATGCTGTTTGAATTCAGTCCAGGAACTGTTTACTTTTTAGCTTGTGTTGTTATTTTGGGTAACAAATGTGGTCTTTTTTGAATACTTTTCTGTTTTTTTTTTCTTTTTTTTTTTAACCCTGACTTAACCTATCCAAGTTGTTCAAACTGTGTTTTTGCCAGTGAATATCATTTCATAATAATGAATCAATAATCATTAATCTAAATCACTCCAGTAACATTGATCCCTCTCTGCACTCCTGTTTAACCAGTCTGATGTGGCGAGTTGACATTTGGGCTCAGCTGTGGCAAATTAACACGTAGCAGTTGCACCAGCCACACTCTCTCTCTCACACAGACACACAAACATACATGCACACACAGACACAAAACACACTTAGACTCTGCACTGCTCCATAAATACTGAGAAATTAGTAGCTCATTGCCTAATTTTGGGAAGACAATATTTTATTTGCAGAGCCTTGGTGATGAAAGGGCATCTCTGTGGTGGGGCTTTACATACACACACACACATACACACACACACACACTTTTTCTGTTGAGGGTTGCATTGGCTTGTTGTGTTGTCATGTTATTTTGGCGTGTAAGAGGACTGCCTACTCTGCTTCTGTGTGTGTGCGTGTGCGTGTGTGTGTGTGTGTGCTTGTCGCTAGTGTGATTCACTGATGTCATTTGACCGAGTCGGACTACACTCTACCCCACCCCCCGATTCTTGAGTGGGCTTCTGCTGTCTCAGCTCCAGCCGCCAGCACGTGTGTCTGTGTCTGATTGTATGTGTGTGTCTGTGTCTGATTGTGTGTGTGTGTGTGTGTGTGTGTGTGTGTGTGTGCTTATGTTTGAAAGGGATGCCTATCTACATGTTTGTGACCCTGTTATGTATGAGACTACAGTGTGTATAAGGGTGTCTGTTAGTGTGTGTATGTGTGTGTGTGCCCACAGGCATGAATGTGCTGTCTCTTGTCCTCTTTGTCCTGGTTCTCTCCCTTCCTGTGATTAGTAGACTGCTGAGGCAGGGTCTTTCCTCTCATCTTCTCCCTCACACACACACACACACACACACACACACACACACACACACACACACACACACACACACACACACGTGTACAAAGGCCAGCCTTCATCTGTCCACCTCTGTACTTTCCCTGCACTGTAGATGAACACTACTGTCCTCTCATGTAATCTCTTGCTAGGTTGTGTAATATAGATGTTACCCTTTTTTCTGTGCATCTTCAAACAGTTCATCTTGTGCCTCACAGTGAGTTGAGAGAGATGCTTCAATGAATTGCATTAGAACAAATAGAGGAAAAAAAGAAAGAAATTACAAGAGGATTTTAATTTGATTTTTGTTCACCCAACATCCAGCTCCCCTGAAATGGGTTTTCACTTTTTCTTTTTTAATGAAAGCTATTATCAGTAAATAATGCAGCAAAATTGCTTTTTGTTACCAGTGAAAAGAGTATTCTAATTTGACTTTTTTTCCGTCTCAGTCTGTTGCTTTGTAACTAGCAGTAGAGTCGACAGCATTATTTTGTGTCACACATACAGTAGTGGAAATTAATCCAGAATGCTCATTACAGGGCCAGATTATACACCATATACACATACTATGTATAATGACTACAGCAAGCGAGAGACTGTATGTCCAAATATGCTGCTACTGAGAAAGTGTATGTCCAAGACAATGTGCTACTCCTGACTAAATGAATGGAACCTTCACATCAGACAGTGAAGTGCAAAATGCAGAATGGCTATTAGCGGTGAAAATTGTGTGAGGGTGTTTTGGGATCAGAATCAAATCAGAAATTCAAGAATTAGGTTGACAGGATGTACCACAACTATAAGTATAATTATGTTTGAGAACTTTTTAAAGATCACGACAATGCATCGCAGAAGAAGCTGTTTTAATTTTTTTTCTTCCATTGTTCCGTCTCTAATATTAAGCAGCGTGTTGATGAGCTCGTCCTGAAGATATGAGTGGGCTGGCTTTAATTAGCGTAGATGTCAGCCTCTCGGCAGCACTCATCTGGTGCAGTGGTGGGTTGTGTATTAAGCGTCACTCTTTAGATGGCTCTGCTCAGCTTAGGCCCTCGTCCATCCCGTGGTTGCTGTGTGCTGAGAAGTACTGTGGGGCAAATACAGTGCAGTCGTAAGTGTGTTGTGTGGGGTGCCCTCTGCTGTCCTAGGTTCAGTTCAATTTATTAGTATGACCATATGTGGTTGCCAAAGCATAGACCCCTACAATGTTGAGAAAGTGTAAACCTCTTTGCCCCTGTGCTACTCTCTCTCTCTCTCTCTCCCTCTCTCTCTGTCATGGTCTCTCTCCCCCTCTCTCTCTGTATCTCTCCCGGTCCCTCTCTCTCTCTGTGCATCATTTCACAGACACAAATTTCTTTAATGCACTCACTGGGTCTCTCCACTTTGGTCTTTTGTGCTTCTAGCTTTATTGCAAATTCTCTCTCTTCCTCTCCTGCTTTCCTCCCTCCCTCCTCCCATTCTCTCTCTCTTTCCTTCTCCCCCCTCTCTCTATGTCTCCCCAGTGCAGTGCAGTGTAGTGCGCTCTCTGCCCACTCTTGCCCATCTAATGTAACGTAAGTCAATAGGGAAATATGCTGCAGCAGATTGGATTCGTCCGTCACCCCTTTTGTGCATCCTGTACCCCCGGTTAATACCCTCTCCTCTCCTCTTCCCTTCCTCTCCTCCTCTTCTTCCTCATCCTTCTCTCCTCTACTCACCTACTTGCCTCTCTCTTCTCCAGACCTCTCCTCTCGTCTGATCCCCCCCCATCTTTTTTTCTCCTCTTTTTACATTTATTGAGTCTCTGTCCTTCCTCACCTCTTCCTCCTCCCTTCTCTTCTCCTCTGCTATCCATTTTATTTTCTCTCTTTTCTCAATTCTTCTTCCCATCTTCCCTCCCCTCTCCTCCCATCTCTGTTTCTCCTTGCTGTCCTCAGTCTCATTTCATTCTTCCTCCCTTCTTCCCCTCTCCTCTCTCCTATCCCCAGTCACCCAGGGCTATCACATGCCACAGATATCAGACAGAGATTTACATCCTGCCAAAGGGGGCCAACCACACACACACACATACACACTCACACACATACACACACACACACATACACATACACACATACACATACACATACACATACACATACACATACACATACACATACACACACACACACACACACACACACACACACACACACACACACACACACACACACACACACACACACACACACACACACACACACACACACATACATACATACGCATATGCATGGCATGTCATGAGCTGGGTCTATGCTCCCATGAAATGTGTTTGTGTGTGTGTGGTGTGTGTGTGTGCCCTGAAATACAGGCGACTGGAGACCAGGAGCCATTACGGCTCAGCGGGCAGGCAGGCGCCGCCATTACACCATTAATCACTGACAGGCCCCAGTCAGTGTGTGTGTGTCTGTGAGCGAGAGAGAGAGAGAGAGAGAGAGAGAGGGTGAGAGAGAGAGAGAGAGAGAGAGAGAGAGAGAGAGAGAGAGAGAGAGAGAGTGGGTGAGAGAGGGAGAGAGAGAGAGGGTGAGTGAGAGAGAGAGAGAGAGAGAGAGGGTGAGTGAGTGTGAGTGAGTGAGTATGTGTAAGTGAGCTGGGCCTGACAGACCCGAGTCAAGGCTGCATGGCACTTTGCTCAATGTGTGTGTGTGAGAGAGATGCATTTGTGCGCATGTGTGTGTGTGCCTCAGTCAGGGATTTTCACTCCTCTCTATGTTCCTAATATCTCAGTATAGTAATAGACACTGTGTGTGTGAGCGTATATGAAAGAGATGAGTGAGTGTGTGTGTGTGTGTGTGTGTTTGTGTGTGTGTGTGTGAGAAAGTAAAATTTTGGGGTAAGAGAAACTGAGGATGATTGAAAACTTTGAAAAGGAAAGTGTATGTGTCTGTGTGGGGATGTAAGGTGTCTCCTGCTGAACACCTGGTGAATTAACCCCCCACACCCCCACCCCCTCATTTCATTTGTGGCCCCAGGGGTCTCTTCACGCTCCCAGTCTGTTTCTTTACACACACACACACACACCCTCTATTGTTCCTGGAGAGCTTTAGTGGTGGGTTTACCTGTTTTGAAAGATCTTAAAGTCCTTTGTTGTGGTCCACACATATTGTCTGTCAGTGCTCTTCACACCTGTTTGTGTCATTATATGGGTGTGTGGATATCAGAGTGTATGTGTTGGTGGTGTGTATCCATGTGTCTGCGTGCATGTGTTTATGTATGTGTGTGAAGGGGTGTGTGTGTGTGTGTGGGTGTGTCTGTGCCTGTGTGTGTTTGCGTGTGTGTGTAAGCGCGAGTGCACACAATCAGACAGGGTGTGTCTTTAACCTTTGTGATTGATTGGCTGTGCCGCAGTGGCCTGTCATTGGAGGTAAACAGGTGGACTGCGGCACCTTGGAGAGCGATAGGGGATTGACTCCTGAGTTCCCTTTGTCCTTTTTGCACCGGCTCTCTACCTGGGCATAAACTAGGGTGACAACACACAATACAACACCGCTTACAGCTTTCAATGGGGAGTTATTGATCAGGAGCAGTGCTTGGGTTTTGTTTGCAGAACGCTTACACACACACACACACACACACACACACACACACACACACACACACACACATAAATTTACCCTACCCAGAGTACTATTAGTGAAGAGTTGCAGGGAAGTCTGAGTGATATTGATTTGGAAAAAATTGGCCTAAACAGTTATTTTAACTTGGGACACATGGCCAAACCCCACCACTCAGAAAACATTACTTATTAGTCCTCTGGCACAGAAGGTCCAGAAGGCCTCTTATTTCACTTAGCTTTTTAGCTTAGCTTAGTTTGGTCAAACATTGGAGTGAAATGCTTGAAATGTGATGCTGTATTTTGTGATTCTGATGTGAACTAAAATAAAAATGTAAATGATCTAATCTAATCTAATCTAATCTAAACTAATTCTGTCATAATGGTATTACTTGCTGAAGACAGAATAGTTTATGTTTAACACTCTCCAGTGCTAAATTGATGGTGTCCAGCAGGACCTTTATGTCAGTGGTGGGAGAGGAAAGGGTGCAGTCATTTATGCTGACAGGGTGGACTCATAAAGCAGCCAAATCCTGGGGGGACCACAGCACTAGAACAGATGCATATGTATCTGTTCACTGTCACTGATCACTGTCTCGTACTGGCCTTCATTACACACAAATGCATGGATGCACATACACATGCAGACATGCACTCATATATGGACACACACACACATGCACATGTGCACACACAGACACACACGTGCACACACACACACACACGTGCACACACACACACACACCCTCACGCCACCCCACCCTCCACTCCCCCCGCCCATTTTTATTTACAGCCCCTGCTGTGCAATAAAGCCCAGAATTTATAGCTTACTTTTTAATTAGAAATAATGTCTTGTAGAGGCCCACTGATGTATCACTTCATCAATATATAGACTGCCCAGCCCAGATGAAGAACGACACTATTGACATCCAGCCGAGTAACCTAACTTAACACTTTGTCTTTCAAAGAAATATGGTGTTTGTGGAGGGTTGGGGAGGTGGGGGTGGGGTTGGTAGAAGGATACTGTACTCTGGCTGTCTCGGGAGTTTGGATGGGCTGTCGTAGGATGGGCTTAAAAAATGAATGCTGTTTCTCTCCGGGCAAATGAGATGAGGACATTTCACTATTCTGGAGGGAATGTGGGAGATGGGATGTCTTAGACTGTGTGTGTTTTTAATGCTGACTAGAAAATACCCATTTATTCTTCCTTCTCATAGGGATTTGTCATTAGTATAACTACAGAGAAGGCCTTGGAGCGGACAGTCAAGGAGGGAAATGCAAAATGTGAGGGAGTGACAGCTATGGATTTGCCCACTGCTCTTCCATCCACACCACTTTCTGTTTGGAACTCTCTCTCTCTCTCTCTCACACACATATGACCTACACATTTCTGCTTGATTTGAAATATTTAAAAGAAGATGTTTGGTTCATTCCTGCCTACACTTATTTTAGACATTTTTAATGGAAAGCTAACCTGCTGAATAATTTCAAAATTCCTGCCACCATATGTCAGTGGTTTGCCTCTAGATCTCCTTCATCTTGAACTAACACAGCTCTTTAAAAAAAAAAAAGAAATCTCAGAAATTGTCGTCTTTGCTCTCGAGGCTCTCAGGGCAGCAGCGGCTACAGCTCATGTCCTCACTCACAAAGGAAGGTTAATCCAAGGCAGGTCTCAGGGCTCTGTCGGCTACACTCTCTCACTCACTCACACACACTCTCACTCTCACTCTCTCTCTCTCACACACATATGACCTACACATTTCTGCTTGATTTGAAATATTTAAAAGAAGATGTTTGGTTCATTCCTGCCTACACTTATTTTAGACATTTTTAATGGAAAGCTAACCTGCTGAATAATTTCAAAAATTCCTGCCACCATATGTCAGTGGTTTGCCTCTAGATCTCCCTTCATCTTGAACTTAACACAGCTTCTTTAAAAAAAAAAAAAAAGAAATCGTCAGAAATTGTCGTCTTTGCTCAATCGAGGCTCAGTCAGGGCAGCAGCGGCTACAGCTCATGTCCTCGGCAGCCGCTAAACAACAAAAGGAAGGTTAATCCAAGGCAGGTCTCAGGGCTCTGTCGGCTACACAGGTGTCAAAGACATGCTCCGAGAACAACAGGCCTCTGTAGAAAGCTATTTGCTGAAAAGTTCCCAGCTGTTGAAGAAAAGCGAAGGAAGGGGTGGGGGCCCTCAATATAGAAATTGCACTGTATGTAGTGGCCAACACATATGGAACAAAGACAAGATTGTATCTATTGAATCACGTCCACGCAGACAAATGGGAATGCCTAAGATGTGAGCTAAGCTGAAAGTGGGAGAGGGAGGGAGGGAGCGAGGAAGGGGGTGCGAGAGAGAGAGAGACGGAGGGAGAGGGATAGAGAGAGGGAGAGAGGGGGTTGAATAGAGGGCAAGAACTAGGGAGAGAATGTTAAATAAAAGAAAGGATGGTATAAAATGGAGAGAGTGTGTATGTGAGAAGGGGAAAACAGGAGGAGGAATCTACAGGAAGATGTGAATCTACAGTACGAAAAGACGTTGGAAGATGGAGAGAGTAAGGGAGGAGGTGAGGAAGAAAGAGTGGAAGATAGAGTGAATAAGAGGAGGGTGACATAGGAGGGAATGAGAGACCGGGACAAGGAGAGAATAAGATAGGAGGTTAGGTAGCAGGACTGGCACATGCAGAGAGAGGGAGGGAGGGAGAGAGAGAGGGAGGGAGAGAGAGGGAGCATGGTATAGGGTGTGTGGAGGGGCCATTGTTTGTCCTCACGCTGTGTTTCCCCAAGCTGTTGTTTCAGTGTGGGAATGAATGTTAAAAGAATGTGAAAAATGGATCAGGCATTTCAGTGCATAATGAGAAGGCAGTGGACACATTGCTCTCCCTCAGCTGCTGTACATCACACACACACACACACACAAATTCTGAACAGTTACATTATATTTGGCCTCTTTTCATTCCTGATACATACACAAACACCCACTGCCGACGAAACATGAGAACAGTCATGTTTTTACACCACACACGTGCACACACACACACACACACACACATATACAGACATACAAACACACACACACACACACACACACACACTCTCTCACTCACTTTCACACGCAGCTGCTTGCTGTACACTCTTGCATTCATTGACCTTGAACAGTGGCTCCTTATGTTCCTGGCCACTGCCTCTTATGACCATACCTGCCGGTCAGCGTAGCGTTGAGAGCGAGGCCCGTCCAGGTAGGTCTAATAACGCCCAGCCACTGTTCCCGGGTCTTCACTGTGTCCAGACACACACCGTCAGACAGGCCCCACTGGGCTCCCCCACACCAGGGCCAGAGCCACGACAAGGGCCTCTCTTCACTGGGACCAGCTGCATGCATGGAGGCAGTCACTTTTTTTTCCTTTTTTTCCCCCCTTCATTCAATTCTCTCTCTCTCTCTCTCACTGTCTCTCTGTTTAATTCAACAAAGATTTTTTTTGGAATGAACATTATAGTTGCAAAGCCCATGTGCACACACATGCTTAAAAAGACAAGTGTGTCCACAGATTTTAAGTTAAGACAAAACAGGAAAAAAAAAATCTCTTTATCTCTCTCCCTTCCTCTATTTGCCTCCCTCTTTCTCACTTTCCTTCCTTTCATAAGTTCCATCCTCTGCTCTGTTTGTTTCTTTTTTCATTTCTGTTTCTTTCTTTCTTTTTTTTCTTGACTTTCTTTTTCTGTCTTTTTTTCTTCTCTTTGGCTGCTCCACGATTATCTGGTTCCTTTGTGTCACCCTAACCCTCCAACCCTCCTCAGAGATAAGGCCTCTGGGTCACAGTGGCCAGGCCTGGCCCTTTTCTCCCTTGTGGACCTAATACCATTGATTCCATTTCCAGTGTGTGTGTGTGTGTGTGTGTGTGTGTGCGAGTGTGTGTATATGTGTGTGCAGTAGCGGTTGGTGGGGCACTGGGCACAGGTGTGTGTGTGTGTGTTGAAACCTCTCAGACGGTGCACAGACGAGCACTTGAGCAAACACAGACGTTTAGTCACCGGCTGGCCTATTGCGTGCTGTAGAGGGTGTTGGCTCAAATACCTTAGCTGGTCGACAGCCCACAAGTACACAGTGTTGATAAGCCAACAGTCAACATCATACACAGAATCACACACACACACACACACACACACACACAGAGAGAGACATACATGTATGCAGACATACATACAGCACATGTACACAATCAGACAATTACTCACTCTTTGTGCAAAGGCAATATACCATGGTCACAGCCAGGACACACACACACACACACACACACACACACACACACACACACACACACACACACACACACACACACACACAGAGAGCTAATCCCTGCAGACATTGCACTAAAACACCTCATTGCCAGGTGAGCTCTTCTGTGCTAAGACCTATGTCGCTCCACTCTGTCATCGCTAATCCCAACCTGAAAGAGGAGGGGGAAAAAGAGACTGTTGGAGTCGACCTGGAAGGGAACAAATCCTCTCTCTTTCTCTCCCTCTCTCTCCCTCCCTCTCTCTCCACTTCTCTGTTCTTTCCTGCTTGCCTGGAGCCAGCCACCCACTTTAATTGCTTACCTTTTTAAAAGAGATAGAGCAGAGGGAATAAAGAGAGAGAAATCTTCAAGGACTCTCTCTCTCTCTCTCTCTCTCTCTCTCTCTCTCTCTCTCTCTCTCTCTCTCTCTCTGTGTGTGTGTGTGTTATGCCCACACAGACACACATACACACACACGTTTCATGTTTTCTGTAGCTCAGTCAAGTCTTTGGGTAAAAGAAGGATAGGGAAAGAGGGAGGGAGAGATCGAGATGAAAGAAGAGTCCAGAGATCGAGGGCTCGGGAGGACGAGCCCCACAGTTGTGCTGGCCTGATCACAGGAATGAGGTCACGCATGGTGGCGAACTTTAACCTTGTACGTGAATGAGATATTACAATGATGTGTGTGTGCGATCCTGAGAGGATATCCTTTCCTTGTAAAGGTTAATGAACACCTGCATGGACGGAGGGAAGGGCAGAGAAAGAGAAAGGGAGAGGGAGAGAGAGGGAAATAGAATGAGGGAGAGAGAGAGGAAGTAAAGCAACCCTAAGGAATGAGATCATATCAACAGTTCAGTGAACCAGTGACTACATCTTACAAACAACTTAAGGTAAGAATACCTGTAAAAGAAAATCCACAGGTACTATTGAGATAAATGGGTTGGCAACAAAGAATAAGCCTTAAAGTTATAGATTGTTTCACTTTCATTATCATGTTAATGTTAGATTGGAAATTTAGGAAATAAAAAGCTGCTATTTAGCACCTAGAGATATGTGATAAAATACCGAACTACATAATGACTTTTCTTAGCCTCGTTAGCGATTTCAGATCATGGCGGGATGACGATGACATTGTAAACGCAGATTGCACTCAAGTCCATCCTATATTGCAAGGCTAATTCCTGCATAATTACCCATTTTAGGTGCTGTCATTCTAGCGCTGGCAGCTAAATGGCTTTGTGCTCAACCGCTGCCATCTCTGGGTTATCTCACTGCACTGAAAGGATTTCAAAGTGCATTAGCTGGCCTTAAACACTACAGTGAGCGCAATACTGGGGTGCAGTTGACTGGTGTGTAGGGAGAATGGTATTTCCATAGATCGCACTAAAATGGATGTGTAGGAACCTAATTGCAGGTAGTGGGGAGGGGATGTGGTGAAACGGCTGGCTTTGCAGCCCCTGATGGATTCAGACCAACACAAGACAGGTGTGCCATTTGTGCTAGTGTAATAGTTGCTTCAGGAATCCTGGCCACGTTACACAAAAATGGTGGAGTATAGGCAATGTTTATTCATGTTGGAATTTCTCTGGAAGTGTGTGTGTGTGTGTGTGTGTGTGTGTGTGTGTGTGTGTGTGTGTGTGTGTGTGTGTGTGTGTTTGGGGAAAGGATATGTTTTCTAAAAGAAACTGATGACAAAAGGAGGGAAGTTGCGATAGTCTTTGTGTGTGTGTGTGTGTGTGTGTGTGTGTGTGTGTGTGTGTGTGTGTGTGTGTAGGATTATGGATGGGGGAAGATAGAAGAGAAAAATGCCTGTTTTTTATTACTATCTCAGAGTGTGTGTGTGTGAGAGAGATTGAGGCTGCCTGTGTGTATGTGGGTGCTGACATTTAGCAGAATGTGTCTGTCGATATGTTGATCGAGTAAATGTGGGGGAGAGAGTGTTAGTTTTGTTTGTGTTTGTG
>JAIFZK010000136.1:5415000-5440000 GCA_027481765.1 Tenualosa thibaudeaui | reverse complement strand
TCAAGTTAAGCAACAGCAACAAAAGAAAAAAAAAAAGACGAATCAAGTCAGTGAGAAAAGGGAGGTGAGAGCAAGATAAGAAAAGGTGAAAAAGTGAAAAGAGAGAGAGAGAGATAAGCATAGCATAGGTGTGAGGAGAAGCTGGGGTACATATGGTTGGACAGAGAGTGTGTGTATGGGAGATGGAGTGTGAGGGAGAGATAGGGATGGTGTGAGAAGAGCAAAAATAGACAAAGGTGGGAAGTGTGGTGGAGAAAGAGAAATAAAGTGAAGTGTGTGTGTGTGTGTGTGGGGGGGGGTCACTTAAGTGTGTGTGTGTGTGAGAGAGAGAGACACACAGAGAGAGAGAGAGAAGTAAGAAAGAAAGAGAAATAAAGAATGAAAGAAAAAGAATAAAAATCAAAGAGAATGAAAGAAAATGACTATGGTGACAGACAGAAGAGGGAAGATGTAGCTGTCAACAAATGTGAGTATGACAGGAAGAAAGAGGAAAATAGTTTTTTTGGGGAGAGGAAATAAAAGAATAGTAAGACTGGAAGAGAGATACAGGGGAATCACAGAGAGAGAGAGTAGAGAGGGAAAAAAATAAAAAGATGGTTTGAATGTGGCAGGAAAAGAAAAGCGAGGGGTTGTGGGGGATGGCGCTCCCTCTCTGTGCAGGGGAGACAGGGAGCCTCTAATTGTGTAGCACCATCTGCCTACTCTGGGGAGATTCACCGTGTGTGTGCGTGTGTGTGTGTGTGAGAGAGAGAGAGAGGGAGAGAGAGAGAGAGAAAGAAAGGTGTATGTGTGCGTGATAGATGGATGCAAGGACAGGATATTTTGTGTGTAGGTCTGATAGAAAGTGTTTGTGTGTGTGTGTTTGTGTGTGTGTGTGTGTGTGTGAGGGAGATGGTGAGGATGAGAAGAGAGACAAATGTGACACTTTCCAAACAAGATTCAGGAGGGAACTCTGTGTGTGTGTGTGTCTGTGATGCCAAGATGGAGGAGGGAGATTGACAGGTCCGAATGGCCACAGAGAGTTCCATCTCGCATCTGTTATGATGAAGCATCTGTAACTGCCCAGCGCTTCACAACACCTCAAGCTTACAGTGTGAGAGAGCCTCAGTAGCCTAGCAACCCCCCGCCCCCAAACCACACACACACACAATGCTGTACATCATAGATAACACAATCTGTTTACCTACTGGGAAATAGTCAAGTAAATGGAGACAGAATATTTTTTTTCAAAACACAATTTTCCTTTTCAATTTTGCATATACTCAGACACACACTACTTAAAGGCCTACCACCATTTTGGCCAGTTTACTAATTTTCCACCTCCCCTAGAGTTAAACAATTGAGTTTTACCTTTCTTCAGTTCATGTGTTATCTCAGTCTGACAGTAGTGTTTTTGGCTTCAGGCTTCAGGCATATTTCTTTGAATCCTTTGGTTGCCACTAGCATGTCACTCATTAGCATCTTGCCTAAAGTGTCAATAGAATTCTATTGTTGTTCCTATTTAAAAACTTGACTCTTCTGTATTTACAAGGTCTACTAAGGATGGAAAACGATATTTCTAAGCTGATACGACCTAAAACTACACTCTGATTATGGCGTAATTTAAACACACAACACTCTACGACACAACAACAACCTTTGCTTAAGATAGACAAACTTGCACACAGAGTCCAAAAAGAAAACACATGCATGACAGACACACACACACACACACACACACACACACACACACACACACACACACACTCATGCAATCCATTCAGTCTATGCAGAACATACATGGCACAGACATACAGTCATGCACACACACACACACACACACACACACACACACACACACACACACACACACACACACACACACACACACACACCTCAAAGCCCATATGTGGAGTTGCCATGGAGAAGACATGGCTGGCCCATGTCCATTGCGGGCTGGCCTATTTTAAACAAAGATCAGCCGGGCTCACCTGTCACTGCCTGGCAAAATGACAGATCTGTGCACGCGTCTTATTACACACTAGCCCTTACTTACAGAAAACACACACTCTCACACACCCACATACACACACACACACACACACACACAAATATACACACAAGCACACACACACAAACGCACACCACAGCACATACAAGTCTGTCTTTGTGTGTGTGTGTGTGTGTGTGTGTGTGTGCCAGGTCTTGTTGAGAGGGTAGGATGTGTTCTGTTTTATTTCTTATCTTGCACATAGCAGTGCCACCTTGACCTTGGATCGTTGTGTTTTTATTTCGGTCACCGGGGGCTTTGTAGTAATTATCATCCTGGTCCAGTGACATAAAAGCCGACTTCAGGCCCTGCTCGCTCACTCAGTGCTATGTCATCCGCTTAAGCATCCTTTCTTTTCTTTCCTTTTTTCTTCTTTCATTTTTCCCCCTTTTTTAACAAAGGGTTGTATCGGATTCTTCTCCTTATGTTGAATTCGTTTACACTGGCGGTGACCAAACTTTGACCCTGAAACATTTGAGCTGTTGGTGTAGACTCAGGCTTACTGTAGACTGGATTGGGGACAGCGCTGATTGTACAGCTCAGACTGAATGTGGAATGTGGAAAATGCAGGGAGGTAATTCAACATAGTTACAGTGAAATAACTAATAGTTCTACTGCTTTTCCGTCACACACACACACACACACACACACACACACACACACACAGAGGCATATAGAGACACACTTTTACTCCCACACGTACTCATATTCTTATGGAACAATAGTCAGTGTTTATGTGAGCGTGCCAAGATATTAATGTGCTACAGTCCGTTTATGAATATGACTCATAAAAGTGTCCCTGTGGCCAATAACCTCCTGCTTTCATGCTTGAGGATGGCAAGGGAAGGGAAAAAAAAGGAAAAAAAAATAATAATAAAATGAAATCCATCGGCTGGCACTCCCTGTTAGGATTATGACTTGTCATCCGTCGTGTCAGCAGGCTGACTGATCACATTAAATGTCATAGAGTGAATGATGATGTGAGAACAATGCAGCTTTATTGTGTTCTCTCAGCGTTTACATAGTCGGGGAGACTGTAGTCGAGCTCCGGTTATTAGCTTTGTCTTAAACAACATAGGCATGCAGAATATATATATATATATATATATATATATATATATATATATATATATGTGTGTGTGTGTGTGTGTATGTAAAACTTTTGCCATTTCTAACACATTCAGTTTAGTAGTTTCTTGATGTATAGCCATGTCATTGAATTTTGCTAGACAAGCGGTAAGACTTGAACTAAAAAGCTCTGATATCTTAGGCATAAAAAAACAAACAAACAAACAAACAAAAAAAAAAAACAGTGCGCTAACTTTATTTGTAAATGTCGGTGTTTGTTTTTGCTCCAATCCTTTTCGTTAGTTGGCTTCACCAAAGATCTCGCTTTGCCTGGCTTTAAAAGAAGAACAGGCTGTTTCTGGCATGACTAATTGTTCTCACAAAGAGGCTGATGTGTGTTTCACTGTTTTAGCCCCCTTTTTTTTTTTTTCGTTCTTTTATTTCCTTCTCTTTGTTTTTGCTTTCATTTGGCTGCGGTCTGAAAGGGACACCGTCGTGCCTCTGGCCAGCGGAGTGGTCCAAAATGAACAAACGAATGAACAAACACTTCCTCCTCCTCCTCCTACTCCTTAGCTCCCTGTTATAATTACCATTCACTAGATGCACTGGCTGGCACAAGGACAAAACTTTGCATAATTTATGCAAGACCGTCATCAATTTTTGAAAAACGGCCTCGGCCCCTTCTTACGCTTTTAACTAAATAGACACACACACACACACACACACACACACACACACACACACACAGCACGTTCTCCGGACACAGGCAGAAGCATTTCAAAGTAACGAGAGGTGGGGGTGGGGAGGCCAGCGCATGAGAGAGAAAAAGCATGAGGGTAAGAGAGAGAGCTTGAGAGAACATAAAAAAGTTTATTTATAACTTTATCTAAACTTTGAACCAGCGCTAACTTTATGTCTCCAGGGGGTCATGTTAGGCCGAGCTCAGATAAATTTTTGTTTTATGCGTGAGCTTGGCTTCACTGTGCTGCTCAACTTGACTGTGCAGTTTACCACGAGGAGATGGTGAAGCCGAAGAAAGCCAAGACACACACACACACACACACACACACACACACACACACACACACACACACACACACACACACACACACACACACACACACAAAACGTCCTCCATTCGGCCTCTGGAGGGAATGCAGCTGGCACTATAGGGGCTGCTCTTAGGAGCAATGGCTACATATCTTGGGTGTTTTAATAGGGCCCACTGGGGGTCCTTTGTGTGTGTGTGTGTGTGTGTGCGCACGCTTGCATGTGCCAGTCAGTCTTATCCCCACACAATTATGTGCCGCAATCCGTTATTCCGGGGAACAGTTCCATTTTTCTCTTTCCCCATAAGTTGAATGGCATGAGAAGAAGAAAAAGGGCATAAAAAAGTGCACGCACACACACACACACACACACACACAGACACAGTCGGAAGCATGAAGTCAGTGGGGTGGGTGGAGGGGGGACACATCACAGAGAGTGGGGCTGCTGATAGTTTAGTCCACTTCCAAAGGAGCGGTCCCCAGCCACCAGCTCCAAGCCAGCCAGACACACAAGCCAAAGCCAAAGCTTGTCAGACAGAGGAGACCAAACCAGCCACACATCCTTTTCACACACCGCCACCACACAGCACATTCCAGCAGACACCTTGAAATGGCTCCTGCACTTATGAAGTGTGTGTGTGTGTGTGTGTGTGTGTGTGTGTGTGTGTGTGTGTGTGTGTGTGTGTGTGTGTGTGTGTGTGTGTGTTTTTGTAGGTTTTTATGGCAGAGCTGTTTCTCAACTCTCCAGGTCATCTCTCCAAAGCTGCAGTCTCTCCATGTCATCCTTTTTTGTGTATTCAAAGTCTCTCTCTCTCTTTCTTTCTCTCTCTCTCCCTCTCTCTCTCTCTCTTTTATTCTGTCTCTCACACCAACCACATGTACACTAAAACTTACTCTCTCTCTGTCACACACACATTGCACACACACACTGAAAGGACAGCGGTGGTGTCTGTGGTCTTTCTCCGGAGACAGAGAGAAGAGTGAGGGGAACGTGCTAATATGCTTTTTGGCTTAGCCTCATCCTGTTTAGTCTATTGTTGTCTTAAGGGAGAGAAAAAATGAAAAGAAAAGAGAAAAAAAAAGGAAGGAAGGAAAGCACAAAAAATAAATGAGCTCACTTTGCCAGTAGATGAGCTGAGAGGGAAAGTTGCCAAAGTGCCAAAGTCATTGCTCTTGTTTCTGATGTTCGAATTTGGCCCGAGGAAAATTCTACTGTGTATATATATACACACGGTAAAAAAAAGTTTTGTCGGATGTCCAAGATTACATTTCACAAGATAAACGTGGCGTTATCTTATAATTTAAATGCTGAGGTGATTGAAGCTTCTTCCATATGGTGATACCTATCACCACCATCTTAATTAGTAAAGGGCTGGAAAAAAAAAAAAAAACTCACATTGTCAAAGAAACAGATGTGACTTCTCCAGTGTGAAAATGAAAGAAAGAAGCGTTTGTAGACAAACGTCCGTAGACACACACACACACACACACACACACACACACATATACACACACGTCTCTGGTCGATGTGCTAATAGAAGCAAGATGCTGCCGCTTGGCTCTCTCTGCCGATGCTTGTCTTTGGGGTGTAACTGATAGTGTGTGTTCACGTCCCCATTTCACAAATGCCTGGCTCCAGTTGAACAAGCGCCGAGGGTGTGAGGCAAGCGCTGAGGCAGGGGGTTCTTGTCAAAGGTTCTTGTTGGACAAGAACCAGAAACCAGAAAAGAACCAGTACTTTTCTTCTTTTGTTTTTTTTTTTTTTTTTTTTGGGGGGGGGCTAGGTGGAAGCAAAGTGAATGGGTGGGAGGGAACTGGTCTCCCACTTTCACTGACAAACACACACACACACACACACACACACACACACACACACACACACACACACACACAAACTGATAGAGGGGAGCTGGTCTCCTATGGAAGTCTCACTTCCTGGCACATTTACTGCCATAGCTCCCTGGAGCTACTTTCAATGAACCCAAAGGTCATAGGTCAAGAAAAGACGGAAGAACCCTAGAGTGGCTGATGTGGAGCTTCACCTCCCTGTGTTTTTCTACCTCTACCAGAGGGAGTGTCCAGTGGCACTTTTATATGCTTTCCCCTCAGACCTGCTCTCATATCTTTAATGGTTGTGAGTCTGACAAAGTGGTGCATTTTCTTCCCTTGCTTCTTCTTCTCCTTCTTTTTCTTCTCCCCCCCCCGCCTCGCTCTCTCTTTCTCTCTCGCTCGGATGATGTATGAATGTGGTTTTTTGCCCTGGCAAGGCAGTGTCCCTGGAAATATGCGCTGTCAAACGCAATAAGCAAGAGTGTGAAAGTGACGCACGGGGCAGAGCAGCGAGTCGAAAGCCGAGAGCTAAACTCACACCTCCCCCCTTCCCCCTCTCTCCCCCTCCTCACACCACAAGAACGCTGGTGAATACATACATATTTCACCTAGAATAATGTTTGGGTGCACAGAAGAAAGAAAAAAAAAAGTGACGTGATGCGACATGTCACTTTGCTCTAAGGTGTGGCTCTTGTTGTTTCAACAGATCCTCAGGTGATTCCAATTGGAAAGGTGTTGGGGTGTGCAGTGATTTATGTTAAGGACCTATGTGAAAGGTGTTGGGGTGTGCAGTGATTTATGTTAAGGACCTATGTGAAAGGTGTTGGGGTGTGCAGTGATTTATGTTAAGGACCTATGTGAAAGGTGTTGGGGTGTGCAGTGATTTATGTTAAGGACCTATGTGAAAGGTGTTGGGGTGTGCAGTGATTTATGTTAAGGACCTATGTGTGCGTGTCTGTGTGTGCTAAGAAAACAGCATTTGTGTAAAATGATGAGCGAGGCAAAGAGAAAGATGAAATGTGGAGCAGGATATTAAGAATGTGCATGTTCTTTTTGATGTACAATTGTTGGGAGGGGGGCTCAAATAAAAAAAAAGAAAAGAAATTGATAAGCAATGGGAAGAAGGAGGGAAGCAAGACAAGGAGGGAAAGAAATGTTGAACAGAGTAGAAGAGTGTTAAATAGTCCTAGGAGACTACAAAGAGGTATTAGGGATGGATGGTAGCAAACAATCTCACAAATGTCATCACCCACATAAAGAAGCTGGGACAGACATAAAACCCACATAAAGACGATAGCTCACAGCACTATAATCAGCACCTTATGAATAAACTCCAGACAAGAGCTTCAAAGAGAGCATTGCTAAAGCTGGCTTTTCATCTGTTTCAACCATAACATTTCAGCGTATGTGTGAGAGAGAGAGAGAGAGAGACAGAGTGATTGGGGGGAGGGGGGGGGGGTGGTAGCGTGGGGTTGGCGGCAGAGCAACGAAAGAAAGATTCCAATGAATCCTTAAACTTAAGTGAAAGATTAAATATGGTGGTTGGTTTGTGAGGGGTGGGGTGGGGTGGGGGTGCACTGGTTCTTCTCCTGTCTATGATTATGTCTCACAATGCTTCATTAAACCTTTCCCCCCACCACATGCACTCACACACACACACACGCACAAATCTCTCCATACCTCGCAGTGTTTTCTCAGCCCATTTATAGCCCGGTTCTGACATCTTGGCCTAAGTGCTTCCTCTTTTATGTTTATGCGAGAGAGGCACGGGCGTGTTATCTCTCTATGGATGAGGGCACCAAGCACTAGCGACTCTCTTTGAGTAAATATTTAAACGTGAAAGGTTCTTGCATCTCAAACGCATCTGTCCTCTTCCTTTCTCTCTCTCTCTCTCTCTCTCTCACTGTCTCGCTCTTTTTCTTTCTCCCTCTCTGAATTTTTTTCTCCACTCTTTCGCAGTCACGTGTGAGCGAGGACAAAAAGACACCCCGTCGGGCGACTAGTTGTCATTCTAATCGAAAATGAGCATTTTTAAATTTTTTTTGCCAACCTTGATGGCAGAGGCGAAGAGTAGTAATTGAAGAGTGCAGACGTTTGTCAGATGAATTTTACACGGCTAATGATCCCTAGACTTCGCCATGGGCGATTCATTTCCGAGACCGATCTGGCTTATTCTAAATCGCCTGCTTTGCATCGCTTTGCATCGCATTGCATTTTTTTTTTGCATTTTTTTTGCATTCCATCCAAACCACCTCATTGTTTGTTTATTCTGTATTAAATTATTATTGATTCATAATTTTTTTATGAAAAATGTCAGTGTCACTAATTGGAGGTGATTATTTCAGCCTCTTCACTACCTGATGTCATGTTCTAAGTGAAATGAAACGAGGCCAATGCCGATTCATCCACCCATCCAACAAGCCTACACACTCCAGTCATGGAGTCCACAGTCCTCATCGCCATTTAATTTAGCAGAAAACTTCAACAGGACAGAACCTTATCACACTTTCTGCCAGCCTATTTGCTCACGCACACAACCTTTTAATTGAGTTGCATTTCGGTCAGCTCGAAGACACTATGTCTTCAGCAGTCAGGCGTGTCAAAGCCAGCAGCTTTCATACATCCACTTATTAAACTGACATGTTTGATGGGTGCTTTGTGGTTCGAGGGTTGAGGTTGTGGTGAAACTGTGGGCTCGCCCCCTCCTTGGAGGCTGTGAAACGGCGGTGACGCAGGTGAGATGAGGGTGTCTGGGAGGGTGATGAGTGGCGGGGAATATGGCGGCACATGTGAATACGGCCCATCAGTCACTGTGGCAGCACAGCGCAATGTGGCGTGGCGCCTTCCGGCTCTATCCTCCGGCTAGATGATTGTGCTATAACTAAGGCAGGCTCCCTGGAGTACACACACACGTACACAAGAAATTGGTTTGTACATGCTCACATACACACACACTCCCTGTCTCTCACACACACATGCAGACACACACACACACACACACACACACCTCATACAAATATATGACACCCAGAAGTGCACATATCCCAAACCCCTCAGAGATGGCCCCATTCAAATCTGCATATGCATTTGAGAGAGAGGGAGAGAGAAGAGAGAGAGAATTTTAGAGAGAATTTTACTCCCCTCTGGGTGAATATTTATCCAGAAATGGTAATTCCAAAAAAAAAAAAAAGACTGACATCCGCTTGGCCCAAAAAAAAAAAAAAAAAAAATTCTTCCCTGTCAACAGCTGCTGTTTATTATGTAAATGATAGCAGATCCAGGGTGTTTTGGACTAAATTAGATAAATTTGTCTTGGACTAATAATTTCTAAGTCAGGACAGATAGCCTCAGGCTTAAGAACGAACGAGAGAGAGAGAAAAATTTGTGACGGACATGGATATTGAGCCATTATACCATTATACCTTTCAAGAGCTCATTAACACTTTCCCACACAGTCCTCCTGTCATGGTTAGGAGGACACACCACAGGCAACAAGTATGTGTTGATTAGGTACTTAGTTCCCTGGTTCCCATAGTTTCCATTATTATTATTATTATTATTATTATTATTGTTATTATTATAAATGAAGGGCAGCTGATAGCTGGCTTTGCCTTACATGATGGAGGAAGTTGAGTTTTGCCAGTGGGATAAAAATTATATGGTGCTCTCTGGGGTCTGTGCAGTCAGCTGAACAGGGAGGGAGAGAGAGAGGGAGAGACAGGGAGAGAGAGAGAAAATAAAAAGAAGACAAAGGAGTGGAGGCCGAAAGAGAGAAGCTGAAGGCATATGCGTCCAATTGCTCATACCTCAAAGACTACACTGCCTTGATAACTTGCTGATTCATGACAGTTAAATGTTTGCGAGTCCAGGGAATAGGGTCAGGGCATTAGGATTAGGAGTCACTGAAACAGAGAGAGAGATTCATGCAAAAGGTAAGCTGAAACGTTGGAGGGAAGGAAACATGCTTACAGGTTGAATTGAAATTCAGTATTCTTCATGGCTGTTTTCCTTGTCCATTTTGGGCACAAAAGGCCATAACAATCTTCTCTGAAGCTCTCTTAGGTACTGGAGTGTGTTGGTATTACATCTCTCACACACACACACACACACACACACGCACACACACACACACACACACACACACACACACGCACACACACACACACATACATACACACAACGTGACGGTCCATGCTCACTCCCGACAGTGAAAGGTCAGGACGCTCTGTGACCTGCTTTGCCAACGATAAGCTGCTTGTGACATTAAGATACGCCGGCTCGTCTTCTGTTTATCTCGTTGCCGCTGACGACCACTTTGTCCACTTTGTTTGTTGCGATATGCTAATTCCCCAATCAAAGTGTGGAAAAAAATAAAAGAAATAGCTATAAATAAATGTATAAATAAATAAAGGCCTATCTGAATGGACAGTTTGTCAGGGCGTTGCGCTTGCTTTGTTACAAGTAATGGGTGAGGCAGTCTGGAGGTAGTGTTTGTCTTATCGAGATTCACCTGCGCTGGCCACCCTATCTGAAGGAGAAAAAAAAAAAAGTCTGAATTGCTACCCACCCACTCCCCCTGCCAAAAAAAAAAAACAAAAAACAAAAACGGCAGGGGGTCAGGCAATAATATTTTTCTCATAACGGGACATATTGAGCAATAACGTTAAATCATCTCGGTAATGTTTCGCACAGATGATGTTATGAGACCCACCAGCCCAAGGTCCTGCCGCTTGTTGGACTGCTGTCAGGACCCTCACTGTCTGCAGCCAACCGGCCCAGAAAATGCATGCCAGACTTTCTGAGGGAAAGAGAGAGAGAGAGAGAGGGAAGGAGATGAAAGGTTGTGGGGGGTTGCCGGAGGGAGAGATGCAGAGACCGAGAGACAGAGACAGAGGCAGGCCAGGAGCTGAGAGGGTGGCTGCCAAGAAGCCCACAGAGACTGTGCCATTACAATGAACTACCCCCCAAACAACACACACTTACACACACACACACAGACACACATATACACACAAACACACACACACCAATCAACAAAACAGTTGCTCCGCTTGGGACATGAGTTTCATCTTGGCCTTGAGAGAGAGAGAGAGAGAGAGAGAGAGAGAGAGAGAGAGAGAGAGAGAGAGAGAGAGAGAGAGAGAGAGAGAGAGAGAGAGAGAGAGAGAGAGAGAGAGAGAGAGAGAGAGAGAGAGAGAGAGAGAGAGAGAGAGAGAGAGAGAGAGAGAGAGAGAGAGAGAGAGAGAGAGAGTGAGAGAGAGAGAGAGAGAGAGAGAGAGAGAGAGAGAGAGAGAGAGAGAGAGAGAGAGAGAGAGAGAGAGAGAGAGTGAGAGTGAGAGTGAGAGTGAGAGTGAGAGTGAGAGTGAGAGTGAGAGTGAGAGTGAGAGTGTGAGAGTGAGAGTGAGAGAGAATAAGAAGCAGGACGATGGCGAGAAAGCCAGGAAAGAGCACAGAAGAGTGAGAAGGAAGAGAAGATTACAGAGATGGGAACAAGAGCTGGAAAAGGATCTGTGTTTGACACATTTCAAGTTAATATGTTTATGTTTTGTTATGCTTTGGCAAGGGTGGATAAAATGTCATGTTAATAAAGCAACATGAGAGAGAGGGGGGGAGGGAGGTAGGGAAGGAGAGAGAGAGAGAGAGAGAGAGAGAGGGAGGGAGGGGGAGAGAGAGAGAGAGAGAGGGAGGGGAAATGGGACTAAAACATACAAGTGGACTGGGCTGGTGCTGTTGTGCGTTGCTGTATCCAGGCTGTTAGGCCAAATTGTGAGCAGATGGGGGAGTAAAAATGTAGTTTGGCGGGGGAGGGAAGAAGGGCCTCTTCCCACTCTTCTGGAGGTGTCGCCGTTGACAACCACATGCCAGCCAATGGGACACCCTGTAAGGAGAGCCATATTGTCCCAACCACGGGGGAGGGCTCGGGCGTGTGGATCAAAGAAATGGGACGTGCGTGTACGTATATATATGTGTGTGTGTGTGTGTGTGTGTGTGTGTGTGTGTGTTGGTTGAGGGGGCATGCTGGGTTTACTGATACAATAAGTTTTGACATGTTTTTTTTCAGCCTCCCCTCTCTTTTCTCTCCATCTATCCCTTTTTTAATTTTTTTCTCTCCATCCCTCGCTTCTTCGCTCTGTGACTCTGCTTAGTTGATGTGAGCTTGCATAGTTCTCTGAGACATTTGCAGAATGAAATTACACCACACGTCAAAGCAAATTGGCTTTGAAAAGAAACTTTTTTTTTTTCTCCAGAGCATCTTGAGTACTTTATGCTACCCAACCCTCCCCACCCCCTCCCCACTCACTCACACACACACACACACGCCCATACCACCACCAATACCAATAATCCATTCCTCTGTCCCAAACTACCGGAATTGGAATCAGATGCACATCACAAAAAGGAAGCCTGACACAGATTGACCTTTGTCAAAGTTATCACACATTTACTAAATCTAATTACCACTATTGACTCTGGTTTGCATCACCGTGTGTTGCTTTTCTGACTATTGTGTACAGTATTCAAGATATAATCTGAAAACAGTCCGAATGAAATAACCAGCTGCATTTCTGACAAAAGCCAAGCTATCTCTTTCTGATTCGCTCTTTCTCCCTTTCACTTTCCCTTTCTCCTGCTCTCTTTCTCTCTCGTTCTTTCTTTATCTGTCTCTCTCTCCTCCCTCCCTCTGTCTCACTCTCTCTCTGGTGGCTAACCAAACGAAATACAGGTTGCGTTCTGCGGTGGTGGTGGGTGGTGCGGGGGTATAGGGTGGCAAAGAGCCATATTGATTAAAAGGGCCACGTTATCTACTTAGTGTTCCACTCTTCTCCTGCCGGCACAGACTGAGGACAGACTCGTTAAACGGATTCGCTCAAATCTCAAAGCAACCAACAGACACACACACATAGATACATGCCACACACACACACGTGCGTTTCTCAGGGGTGAGCAGGGAAGATGGACAGATAGAGCGTTATTATCTGGAGGAGGAGGGAGAAAAGAAAGGGGGGCTGAGGAGGAGTAAAAAGAGAGAGAGGGAGGAGGAGGACGAGGACGAAAAAGAACGCAGCCATTAACTCAGCTTAGCGCCTCAGTGGTAAAGTTGCAGAGAGTTGGCTGACTCTTTGTCCTTCACTCTCACAGAAGCAGAGATGGAAAGAAAGGAAAAGAGGTGAAGAAGGCAAAAAGGGAAGCCTGTTATGACTGACAAACCCTTTGCTTTTTCAGAGGCCCTTTGCAGGCCTTTCAAGCCCTCACCATTACGGAAACATAGGCTGGTCAGTTAGAGAGATTTAAGCACAGGGTGAGCAGCAGCAGCAGCAGCAAAGGCCTGTTTATGGCTGGCCAGTGGGACCAGGGTGTTTAAACAGGCCTGGTGTGTGTGTGTGTGTGTTTTGTGTTAAGCCTGAATGCTGCCGCGCTAATTGATACACCATAAAACAGCTTCTTTATGGGCTTACTCTTAGCCAGGGTTTGTCAGAGGCCAGCGCTTCTGGAAGTCCTAGCCTTAGGGGGGCCCTCCCGCTTGCAGATTAAAAGCAAGCAAATGTGCGTTTCATTTCGGCCGGGACCTATTGCCCCTGCTAGTCGACTCACAGATGTCAACCCCCCCCCACACATACACACACACACTCACACACAACCTCCCTCAGTCCCCTCAAAAGTGGTTTTTGAGCATTTTGGGTGTCGACTTGCTGTTGATGGCCCAGTTGGCTGATTCAAAGCAGAGAGCCCGGCTGGGGGAGGTGAGGGGGTGCTGTTGATGTTAACGTCGGTGTCCATATGCTTAATGACTTCAGTGCTGCGATCAGCCCCAGTGCCTGAGCCTCAGCTGGGCCGTATTAGCTTGACATCCGAGGAGACGTGGGCGCCAAAATTACGTTAGTCGGACAATACTCCAGGCGTCTTCGTCTTTCATCTTCGAGATGGCCGCTTACCTCCACGCGGAAATGCCGTTTGGATCACACAAGCGTTTCCTGCAGAATTAGTAGTTATTTAATTTAATTTTTCCACCCCAAACGCCGCGGCCAAATTGGACAGCAGATGCTAACCCTTGGCGTCTGAATGCTGGCCCTAGACTTCCTGATGGACTGCTAATGACTGCCTCTGGAGGGGCCACATTTCGGGCCCTGCTGTTTTTTTTTTTTTTTTTTTTGTTAATTGAAGTGTTGCTTGGTGCTTAGACTCCATCCCAAGTAGCAGTGCAAGGTACATACTACACACATACACAAACAAACACACACACACACATACACTCTCTCTCTCTCTCCCTCTCAGTCTTTCTCTCTTCTGCTTCAGAGAAAGATCATTTCCGATTACAGGTGAATAGTCTGAGTTAGTGATCAGTGCAGTCCTTGATGGAAGGACTGTAGGCTATGGTTTAAAAAAAGGGTCTAGAATATTTCTAGACTGCAGCGGTGCTGAGCTCAACTTGGTGATTTGAAAAGGCCTAAATCAACTACAGGCAGAAACTGAATCCTTCTGTTGCGATTGTGATTGGCTAGGGATGACTGGTTGCCTGTGTTTGTTATAAACCACTGACGTGTGTGTTGGGAAATGTTAGTGGCTCATAATTGTGATTGATGGTGATGTTTTGACGGCGCTGCAGAATGTTGTGTGGTGGCACTTGTCTGCTAAGTCTTGTTTGGTTGGGCATATTTTGCTAACACAGCTTTCCATGCCGTGCCGATTGAGTCACTTATGGCTGGGTTCAAGAGTCCTGTGATTCATAGTGCAGATTGGGATCTTGCTGGTTGCCAGTGGTAGTAGTTAGAGTTGGGGAATAATGTACGAAAAAACGATCAGTCACTGTCATAGGTGAGCCTAAAAAGGATAATCTATCTCTTTGGTGAGTGTTTATATTATTTGTGTGCCCTGCTCTTTCCTCTAGATAAGCATGGGGCACACTAGAGGTGTGTCGTGTGTGTGTGTGTGTGTGTGTGTGTGTGTGTGTGTGCCGGGGGAAGAGCGGGCAAACTTATAAGACAAATCACACACGCACACATGCACACACACACACACACCAAGAGAAGGCAGATGGAAGCTGCCTCAGCATCCACTGGATTCACACACACACACACACACACCCCACACATACAGTAAGTACTCAACACACGCATACCTCAGGATGCTGACTGCAGCCGTTGCCTGTACTGTTTCTTGGTCATGCCTTGCATCCCTTAATTATTTACGGTGAGGCACTGGACCCCCTGGCTTCCTGATGTCTGCAGCTGAACACACACACACTCACACACACAAACACACACACGCACCCACACACAAATTGGGGGGAAAAAAATACAGAGAACGCAGAAATCCTACCCATTTTGTTTCTGCACCGGAGGGGTTGATTCGCACCAACACAGCACTGAGTAGCATGTAGCTGAAATGTGATCCTTTGTCATTCGCACAGAGTGCTTCCTTCCTTCTGTTACTTTTTTTCTCTCTCTCTCTCTCTTTTTTTTCCCTTCTGCTTTTTTCCCCCATCCTCGTATTTCATAACACATGCTTTGCATTTATCAAAATAGGTTGGCCTCGCATGGCTTGATTTGCGCAGCTCTTTGCCAGGGATGTCACACGTTGGTTCCATAGGTTTGTAGGGTGGTGTTGGTGGTTGGTGGGGGGTGGGTGGATGTGATGGTGCTGTGAGGAAAAGAGCTCTCATTATCTCCAGCCTTGCTTTGTTCGCCTGTGCGTTCACATGTAATCAAGCTGCACCACCCCATTCTGAAGTAATCAAACGCCGGCTAGCAGATCAGCTGCCTTTGTGCTTTGTCGCTCTCGCTCTCATGAGTTCGTCAGCAATCAACCTCAATATACACAACACCCCCCACACACACACACAACCACCCACACACACACGCACACACATACATACATACACACACACATTCATAAATGGGATTTTTGACTGAGGTGTGTGTGTGTGTGTGTGTGTGTGTGTGTGTGTGTGTTCATGTCTGCACATGTGTGTTTACACTGACACAGATGCCTTTTTTTCCCCTGAATTGATCTGGATTTGGCGACTCCAAAGGCACAACGACCTGATTTGGCTCTGTGACAGTGGAAACTGGTGTGGCCTGAGCAATTATGCATAGAAGTAGAGAGAGGACACACACACACACACACACACACACAGTGGGATTGAATTCCGTGATTGCTACTCTGCAGTTTGTGTGTGAAATGTGCTGCTGGTCACAGGTTGGTCTTTAGCTTGAGATAAGAAAGTGAGATTATTATGTGCACTTGTTTTAATTGGATGAAAAACCTCTCAATCTCAACCTCTCTCTCTCACTCACACACACATATATTCATATATATATATACCAAAACCAGCAGGTCAGGAGGTTAGAGCCAATCAGAAACTTCTACAGGCTTTCAGCTCACTCAATGAGCTTCAAGGCTAAGGAACTGAGGATGAAGCTCTCAAGAAAAGTGCCTGGAAAGGGCAAACACACACACACACACACACACACACACACACACACACCATTTCTCTTGCTGGGTTATTTTCTCTGTGTCCTGAGGGGTTTTCCCTCTATCTCTCCCCATTCTTTACTCACCAAGATCCTGGTATCCTGTGTCGTGACAGGCTTCGTCTACCTCAACCCTAACCACACACACACACACACACACACACTGCATTACCATTTAATTAGCTTGCTCCGTGGCGACCCACTGAGCTGCGGCTCGTGTTAAGTCACCTGATGTTAGTGAGAAAAGGAACGATGTAGCGACCACCAGTGCCTGGTGGTGTCAGCCCCACTGCTCAGGAACCACAGATACACACACACACACACACACTCACACACACACACACACACACACTTAGTCAAATATACAAACACACACTCACACTCTCTACACTGCCTCTTCCATTCTAATACTGTTGATATTAGATTCCATTGTACAAACACATGCACACACATACACTCGCATAGTAATCTAGACCTGTTCAAAATGTCAATATAAAACATTGAATTGGTTAAATATGTTAAGATTTCATCTTAATATTTACTTGCTAGTCTTGTGCAGAGATGTATAGTAAGTAAGTAAAAAAACTTCCATAACTACCATATTTAAGTATGTTTTGGTAAGAATGGAAAATGGTGCCATGTGATGTAGACACCATTTTCCACCCTGGCTGTGTTTTTGTGTGTGTGTGTGTGTGTGTGTGTGTGTGTGAGAGAGAGAAAGAGAGAAAGAGAGAAAGAGAGAAAGAGAGAGAGAGAGAGAGAGAGAGAGAGAGAGAGAGAGAGAGAGAGAGAGAGTTTTTTTCCAGGCTTATTTGACATTTTCTGAAGTTTGTTGGAAAGTTACATGTTTTAAATAGATTTTTTTGCCCTACCTGTACTGTTTACTTTAATAACTTAAGTACTGTTGAGAATAGATTATTTCTAACATACAATAAATACAATGATGGAATACAAGGGCATTGGGCATTGCAATGCATTGGCAGATTTTTGCGTACATTTGTTTTATTATGTTATATTATACAATCTCTTTAGACCAAATAGTGGATCAGCACATTTGTTGTAGGTCTTGTTTTTTTGTTGTTGTTGTTGTTCTGTATTCAGAATGCATCACGAATTATCTGATAACAAGTGTCCAGCCGAGCAGCACAATGCCATTTTACTCCTCTGTCCAAGGCGTGCAGCCAAACATGCGGTTATCTTGGTTGTTTTGTTTGTATTGAGAACTGACAACTTGTGATTGGATCAGATAAGGCAAGTTTTGAAAGCAAATACATAATAATAATAATAATTGATAATTAATAATGATTAATAATAAATAATAATAATAGTAAACTGTGATGTAAAAAGGGCAATGGTTGTAGAACTGGGCCGGATCTCTGGCTGTGTTAACAGCCGGCTGACTCTGACAATGTGCTCTGGGAGAGACTGGGATGTGGACAGAAATATGCTGTGTTGACAGCCCATGAGTCAGTTCCCTTTTTGAAATTTATTTGATTTCATTTTTCTTTTCCTCTGAGGAATACTATTTGAAATGGTCTTGCTAGCTTAGTGGAAGAAAGGATATGTGCAACGCTATTTGACATGAGATTGGGGCATTTAGCAAGAGTGTGTGTGACTGGCAGAGAATTAGAGAGAGATAAAGAGAGAGAGAGAGAGAAAAAGAGAGAGAGAGTTTACTGCAGCTATATCTTGCTGAACAGGATGAGGAGGTAGGCCTTTCCTTTGTGTGTTTACAAGCAGGTGTGTGTATGTGTGAATATCTGTAATTTCTTGTGCGCGTGTGTGTGTGTGTGCGCGCGCGAGTGTGTGTGTGAGAGGGAGAGAGAGTGAGAGAGAGAGAGAGAGAGGTAGAATGGGTGTGAGTTCTGCATCAGGCTGGGCATCTAATCCAGACGTGAGCAGAGGTTTGGCCGACCCATTATGGGTTTATGTGCAGGCATGCGTGTGAGGGGGGGGAGCCTTTTGTGTCTGTGCATACGCATGTGTGCCCATGGGTAATCTCCTGCGTGTGTAATGTGTGTGTGTGTGTGTGAGGTGGGTCAGCGTGTCTATGCAGGGCAGTATGTCGAAGTCATACTGTTTTTTTGGGGGTTTTGTGTGTGTGTGATGTGGAGCTTCACAGCTGCGGCTGATGTTATCTCTGCTCAGAGGTTTGCAGCGGTAGCTTAGGCCATTGTATGTGTCTGTATTTTGTTTGTGTGTGTGTGTGTGTGTGTGTGTGTGTGTGTGTGTGCGCGTGCGTGCGTGTGTTGGGGTCGAGGGTGCTGTTCATTATCGACGGTGCGGATCCACTGATAAAGAATGTAGCTCACAGACGGCTCCATTATTAGAAACCAGTGACCACACACTACTTGGTTTAGCAACAGCATCAGCAACAGAATTGTGGCTCTAGTTCACAACACACATGCACACACTCAAACACACACACACACATATATACAGAAATACACAATAACAACAGCTTCAGAGGTGCTGGTGTTTGCTAGAGCTGTTTACTATAGTTATCAGTGGGGCTTAACAGTGGGGCATCTTCTAGTGGGTTAGCCACACAGACTAGAACTGTAACCAGCATGTCTGCCTTGATCTTGGAGGACCTGCATGCACATATTACCCTGTGTGTTGTGAGGTAACAATTCCAGTTGTGCACGTGGTGGTGATGGATTGCACTGTGATGACATTTCTCCTTTTTGACATAATCATCCTTTGTACTGTCATTCTTTTCAGCTGACTCCTAATATCAGGGAATAACGAGTGGAGATGTATACTTGGGAAGAGATGGTGCGTCATTGCTACAGTAGGAAAATTGATGCTACCTCTATTTGAACAGAGACAAGAAAACATTTCATATCAGTGAAATTAATTATGAAGTAGTCCCTATGATGTACCTATGATGTAAAAAGCAGATGCACCTACTGGTTGGCTTTACACAGAGTGAGAGAGAGAGAGATGGGGTGATCAAATGAGAGGAAGAGTAGTGCAGGGTGGCAGAAATAGAGGGAGAGACTGATTGAGAAAGAGAGAGCGAGAGAGGAGGAGTATGGTGGGGAGTGTCGGGTAACAGTGTCCTCTCGGAGTTCCCATCAGATAACCCAGTGTATCGGGTTACACTTGGTTTGTTTGCATTGTACGGCCGGTCAGCTCAGCCCCGTTTAATGAAAGCACTGAGTGAAACCGCTCACACACACACACACACACACACACACACACACACACACACACACACACACACACACACACACACACATTTGTTCACGCACACATCCTACAATGCCCACACCTTGGTCCTGATCGTTATCTCTCTGTACTGCATAAGCCACATACATTGCACACCCTGGGAAACAGCAGCAAGGGACATCTGTGATGCTTTTCCTTAGATCTTGGGAGGAACATTCTCTCATTACTTTTTTTTCCCCCATCTTCCTGCAGTGGGCTGCTCCCCGATTTCATATCGTGAAAGTTTTTGCAAGGGGTCGTCTTTTTGACCTCTAGCTGTTTGGGTAATATATATACCCTTTTTATGTTAAATCATGTGATTATATATATATATATATATACTCACTTGATTTAATAGGGAGCCTCATTATTGGAGTGGGGCTCATGGGGTCACTCACCCGCTTTCATCGACTTCCACAAAGAACTGGCAAAGAACTGGCGGTAATGAGAACTACTAATACACACTATGGAAGTGTGTCCATTGCTAAATAAAATGAAACAGAGTTTGTGATCCCTTTGATCTACTCTATAGAACTGTCTATGTAGTTTTACTGAGGAAGCAGTCAGGGGCTGAATTCTAGTGTAAGCCCTAAGCCCTGAAACTAAAAAAGCACTTCATAAGTGAGTCTCGCTCACTCACTCTCTCTCTCTCTCACACTCACACACACACACACACACACACACACACACACACACACACACACACACACACACACACACACACACACACACACACACACACACACACACACACACACACACACACACACACACACAAACATGGTTGGTGTGGGCATGTTACTCATTTTGTTTGGTGTCACACTCACTGCACCTGGAAAGTGTTGCAACTCTTTTGTAATTAATTTATAACAAGCTACAATCACCAACCGAGATGGAGAAGAAGCTTCTGGTTTGCCCCCTGCTAGTGTGTCATGCAAACACACAGGTGTCAAGTATGTGCTGATTACCTGATTTGTGGGTACAGCTTCTCCACAGACATTGTGTGCATATACAGTAAGCTGCAGTCATTAAACTAGTCTTAGCAGACGCATGCTCACTGGAGCTATTTTACTTCAACTGGTATCGTCTTGTAGGGACAGTGGGGGCTTGGCTAGACTTGTGGGGACATGAGGGGAGTTGTGGGGACATGAGAGGAGTTGTGGGGACATGAGGGGAGTTATGGGGACATGAGGGGAGTTATGGGGACATGAGGGGAGTTGTGGGGACATGAGGGGAGTTGTGGGGACATGAGTGGAGTTTTGGGGACATGAGTGGAGTTTTGGGGACATGAGGGGAGTTTTGGGGACATGGGGGGAGTTGTGGGGACATGGGGGGAGTTGTGGGGACATGAGGGGAGTTGTGGGGACATAAGAGGAGTTTTAGGGACTTAAGAGGAGTTGTGGTGACATGAGAGGAGTTGTGGAGACATGGGGGCTTGTGGGGACATGACACTTTTTGTAGGTTCCAGATGAATAAAGTGCATCCTGATTGCTAAATGGATAAACCCATATATTGAAAATTACATTGTGTCATTTTAAAGAAGCAGTAGGTATGAAAGCCTTTTATAATGTGGTGTAGATGACGCCCCCCCCCACCCCCCCCCAGATAGACCACCTCTATTCCCCTTCAAATGCAAAACCATTTGCATAGTATCTTTTCCTGCATTGAGATGAAGCTTTGCCTGTCAGTGTGTTTTCTTGGGAGAGATCTTTATCTGGGCACGGGCCGATCGTCTCGACACAACCCAGCACATTTCCTGGTGGTGCTGATTTGCACAGTTTTTCGACAGCCCTTGCTGGATTGGACTGGGGGTGAAATGCCTGATGCCTGTGCGTCCGTGCCTCGTCAATGTTTGTTTGTTAAATGCCACTCAGTCGCAATCTCCAAAGTAAGAAATCACTCGTAGCAGTACTCTTATAGTCTGACAGAGACAACAAGCGTATCGCCTCTTCACCCTGTTCTATTTCTACCACTTCTTGACCTTTTCTCACTCTCATTTTTTTTTGTTCCACACAAATGAAAGTGAATGAGATTAGGGGAAACTTCGCTCCACGTTTGGCCGAGCAGAGAGATGGAGCGGGCGTATTGGTTTCGCGTGGGGATCAATACTCTCATTCGTTGACCATCCATCCATCCATGTGTGTGTGTGTGTGTGTGTGTGTGTGTGTGTGTGTGTGTGTGTGTGCGTGCTAGTCTTAGCGAGAGCTCATGTAGCCTGCTGGTTTCTGATCCGTCGAAAAGAAGCTGGAAATGCGTATCGCACTCCTCTTTTCTCTTACGTTCTCTCTCTTTTTTCAGATTTAAACAGCAGGTCTCTTTTGTCTTTAAGAATTGTTTCAGTAGGGAGGCAATTGTCTTATCGCCTGAACTTTACCCTTCTTTCTAGACAGTTGCCAGCTCTCTCTTGTGTGTGTGTGTGTGCACGCGCGTGTGTGTTCTCAGGCAGACGGAGCATGAACACTCCAATTAATTAAAGCTATCAGGGTTTGTCGAAAACCTCTGACATGAGCTGAATGCTGAATTAATACCCCCAAAACACACTGATTAAAAAAGCTGCCTCTTCATTACATGGAACAGAAGGAGATTGTAGTATGGTGGTGGTGGTGATGGTGTGTGTGTGTGTGTGTTTGTTTCAGGATGGTAGGGGCAAGGGTGGGTGGGAGTTTGACTGTTTTAATGAAGCTGTCTAGTCAGAACTGACCACAGGAAAGGACCAGCTATATATGTGCATAGACTGTAAGACAGTAATTAACCCACTGTCATTTTTAGACCACTTTTGGGGATAGTGATTCTCCATTCATTTATCCTAGCTTTGTTGAGGCAAATTTTGAACCACCTCATCAATGTAGTACCATCTAAATCTGGTGGAGAAAAGAACATCCTTTTTGCTCTCAAGGAATCAGCCCCACAGACTCTGCAAGCTGTGGAGATGAGAAGGGCTTTGAAAATCAGGAGCGACTGAAACGTCTGTGCTGGCGGAAAAAAAAAGACAAAAGAATGATGTGTAAGAGGGAACTGTGATAATTTCAGTGAGGGAATGTGTTAAAAACACCACAAGAAAAGGAAAATGAAGAGCGATCATTATCTCTAGTCGTCAGTTACCACATTTGAAGACTGTTGAGTGAATTCACACTCTGCTCAAGAAGAAAGTTTTAGCCACCTTCCTATGTAGTGTTCTGTGTAATACCCACCCACCCACCCACACACACACACACACACACACACACACACACACACACACACACACACACACACACACACACACACACACACACACACACACACACACACACACACACACAGACACACACACACAGACACACACACACAGACACACACACACACACAGACACACACACAGCCTGACAAAGTAATAGGGACATTTCTGTGTTTGTGGCGCTTGCCCCTTCACAGTTGTGTTTGGTGTGTTCTCTGCTTAGGACGGAAGCAGTGCTACCCCTGAGGCCTAGCCTAAGCCATTCTGTGACAGTTCTTGTGAAGAAGAACCAAAAAAACAAAGCAGAG
This sequence comes from Tenualosa thibaudeaui, assembly GCA_027481765.1. NCBI lineage: Eukaryota > Metazoa > Chordata > Actinopteri > Clupeiformes > Clupeidae > Tenualosa > Tenualosa thibaudeaui. The sequence continues at coordinate 5,416,814 of JAIFZK010000136.1, read as the reverse complement.
GAAAGGAAAGGGAGGAAAAAAATACCTCCAGTGCTGAGAGCAGAGGAATGAAGCAGATACTGTGTCTCATCACATTATTCTCTCACTCTTTTATCTTCTTCTATATTCGACTACTTCCCTCTCCCCCCCCTCTCTATGTCTGTCTTTCTTCTCTCTATCTCTACCTCTTTTTCGCTATCTCTGTATCTCTCTCTTCCTCTTCCTCTCTCCTTCCCCCTTTATTGTTTTGTTTTTTTCTTTCTTTTTTTCTTTTTTCTCAGTTCCCTCAGTTTCAGAAGGCTATTTTTAAACTCTGTGTCTCTTGTCACCGGGGGAGCTCAGGGTCCCTTGCCTGTCTTTGTGTGGCGATGGCTGGGCGGAGATAGACAGGATCTGCTTCAAATCCATTACACACGCACTATTCCCCAGTCTAAGGCTTACAGCTAGGCTCCCCACAATCCCACTTTAATATTCAATATCGACATCCTATATGGAGAAAAGACTGTGGGTGTGTGTGGACGTTGCATTATGCGGAGGTCATTTCAACATCAATCATCGAACCATCTTTCACTCGCTGTCTGGGATTCACAATGCTTTGGGGGCAATGGGTGATGGGGTGTGTGTGTTGTGGGGGGGGTGGGGGGTAGCTAGACCTGGGAATATGGTGAATGTGCTAGCAGTGAACTGTTACACTCTCCAGACCCCCTGACTTGAAGAACCCCTCTCTTAATGGTCCAGGGACAGACCTGTGCTTTTGGAATCCCATCAGCACTGGGAGCTTGGAGTCGGGTTGCTTTTCAGACCAAGGCTGCTGTTTTTTGCTTATTCTCTCTCTCTCTCTCTCTCACTCACTCTCTCTCCCTGGTGGGATACCTGTGACTCGGCTGTGTTGATGTATAGGAATGCTACTGGTAAAGAAAACAGACCAGTGAGAGGGAGAGATGAAAAAAGAAAGATGGAATATGAGAGCCGAAGGAAGGAAGGAAAGGGTTTGGTTTGGTGAGAAGGTTGTGCATAGTTGGTTAATGTGTGTTTGAGAGGGAAATGGTTTTGTGTGAGTGTGCATGTGTGTCTGCCCATAGGAAGTGTTGAAAAACATAATTCCACTTTGATATTTAACAGTAGCTCCTCCATCTCCAGAGTGACTATGTTTTCTGAACCAACACCTGCCTCAAAAACTCATCCTGATTGGATTAAGTCGGACAAGAAGCCCGGCGTTAAGCATCTCAAGTAGCCAGTCCTCAACATCTGGACCAAAGGGGCCAAAAAGTGGTGTGGAATTGTTTTTGTCCTTAATCCCACCCAGTCCCGTAAACTCTGGACAATTCCCTTCCTCGTCCAATCTCTCAGCACCTCTACACGCTGACTAAATCTCATATGGCGGGAGTTCAGGCCCGTCCAGGAATAGAGATTAGCTACTGAATAACTCTTGTCATGTCGTCAGTGGTCGATCCACAATGACAACTTTGTCTGACAGATACAGTGAGTTTTCACTTTGCTGTTCACTGGGTTTCTGGGCATGTCTAGTCTCCCTGTCTCTCTCCCTCTCTCGTGTGTGTGTGTGTGTGTGTGTGTGTTTTTCCTTGTTATTGACTCACGATGAGAACACACGTCACTCACCGCATGCAGGGTTACTTACGCATGTGTCACTAAACTGGACGTTCGATCTGACTCGGTCTGATCCGATGGCCACCTATCATCGCAGCACGGATGAGCGTGTGTGTTTGTGCATTCCTCTCCTTTGAGGTCAGGCCCCAGTCGTCATCGCCACGCTGAGCTCTGATACTCTCCCACCGCCCAGGCCTCATGTTGTAGGGAGCAGATCACTTCTCACA
>JAIFZK010000136.1:5392500-5410000 GCA_027481765.1 Tenualosa thibaudeaui | reverse complement strand
ACGTTTAGGGGGCATCTACTCTGAATCTGCTGCCTCAGCTCTTTACGTGCCACTGCTGCCATGTGTTCACCCCGCCCTCCTGCTGCTGGGAGCGCATCCTTTTATTTAACCCCCTGTGCAACTAGGACATGCTTCACAGCAGTTCCCACAGAGACCCTGGATCACATAACTTGTGTCTGCTGACAGTTGGTGTTAGTCAGTTGCTGTGTGTGTGCGTGTGCGTGTGCGTGTGTGTGTGTGTGTGTGTATGTGTACTTATGGAATATGAACTTTAATAGGAAACAAAAATGAAGCTCCTGTCCAGTCGAGCAGGACGAGCAGTTGCAAAGGGATTGGCACAGATTTCCCTCTGGTGTGGCAACTGATTTCTCCTGAGCCGCAATGGTGTCTGTGCGTGTCTGCTTTAATCACGGTGCAAACAGTCATTACTGTTCACGTACTCTTCCAGTATCTTGCGACATGAGGCACCAATTATCTGATTGTGTGTATCATTTATAATTTTATATTCACTTTATGTCATTTCTTTTACTGTACATTCCACCCAAGAATATTTATATTTTATTTGATTTCTTTCATTTTCTTTTATTTCGTAATTTAGTCATACCAGGAGCATGGGGGAGTTTGTGTGTGCGTGTATGTGTGTGTGTGTGTGTGTGTGTGTGTGTGTGTGTGTGTGTGTGCTGTTGGCATAAATCCGAGTGATGTTTCGTTTTCCCATGTCAGCATTTGGTTCCAGTTAATGTCCATAAGAGTTCATTATGCTTGGCTGTCGGGTTGTCATACCTCGGGAAGGCGCTGTGACAGAGATTGCTCATGTCAGAAGTTGGTCATCTTGTCGCGACAGATGATCACACTTGAGTTCACTCGGGTGCTGGTCTCATTTGGATATGGAGGAGCTTAGAGCGGGACAGTTTCTCTCTGTATATGTCGTGGAGAGAACCATGATCTGATGGCCGCTGCATAGATGATGTGGCTCCCCAGGTATTTGTCATCGGGACCTTGTAGCGAGAAAACACAGTAACGCCACAACAAACAGCAAGCACTCTGTAAACAAAACAAACAGACAAACACAAAAACAACAACATTACCTTACTTTACATTACATTTCCTGGGAATATAAATCACTGTAAGGAGGTGCTCACCTCAGCCTCCATCAATGTGTAGCCCTTATTCTGGGTGATGCATGGTAGCTTGCTTTGGATTAGAACACTTAGCAGGAGCTAGAGATCAAAGGAATCAGTAAACCAATTACAGACCAAAAAAAAAAAAAAAACACGTACAGCGAAGTACGTCTGAAGATAGTGTCCAGCATCCAGTCACATTCTGTTCATATACATGGATGGAGAAGCGTAAGCCTAGAGACCTACAGCAATGCAGAGAGGACTTTACCTACCTAGTCAACAAAGGACTGTTTTCCTAAAATCTGAGAGAGAGATGTGCTTTATCACATGCAGGATTGGATGGTGTTATTTTTCTCGTGGCGTGTTTGGCACGCCAAAACTGTGATATCAAACACGTAAGCGGTGAGGTGAGAAGACAGTGTTTGTTTATGTAGGTTTGCGCTGAAGACAGACAGACATCCTCTTGGACACTTAACCCCTGGGGAAGAGTAAATAAGTACATCTGAAATGGATATGCACACATACACATGTGGTATTGCCACAATATTGAGGCTATATGCAGAGCCAATAGGAGACATTTTTATACTTCATGAGACACTTTGCATCACCCATAGAAAAAAAAAGTATGTGGAAAGGTTAGGTTTGAATACATTTTTCAGACGGGTTACTCTTAAGTGAGCTAGGTCTTTTTTCTTTTTTTTTCAGTTCTCTCTTTTTTTTGGTAAATGGACTGATGCTTGGTTTGCACTGTGGGCAAAATCCAGTGACCTTTGCTGAAGTAGCCGGTCTTTCGGCAGCTTTCTCGGCTCGATGCATCCGCCTGTCATTTGAATTGAAGGCAGCAGCTCCTCCATACTCGCGGATCACAGACAATTAGGCTTGGGCCAAGGATTTCTGAGCATGCCAGTAGCTGCTCTCCACTATCTTATCAGCACAGCCGAGGACAGAACATGTTGAGTGTAGTGGATTCCTGGAGCAGTCCGACAGTACAGTACACTATTACGAAAGAAAATGGCAAGAATCGCAGCTCGTGTTGTTAACTTTTTTCCCCCCCATTTCATTTTCCTTCCTTTTTTTTTTTGTTGTTTTTGTTTTTTTCTGTCATTTACTTTTCTTTTGGGAGACACAATTAAAGGACAGACATTGTCTTTTGGCCTGAGGGCACCACCAGAACTGTCTGCACCACAAATCCAAGTCCTACTAAAGGACACGTCAAATTTGGCCATTTTATGCAGACAAAGGCCACAGTTTTCCCTCATTAACTTCTGCTTATTTGAAGACCGGTCTGCCCTTTGTAGTTGCAGTGAGGTGAAGTGAAGTGAGGCTTGTATGCTGTACATTTCAATCATGGTTGTAGTTGTGCTGTTAGTCACGTCAAGTCATGTAATACCTTCCTCTTAGAGATGCCACTATTAGATTTATTTATTGTTTATCTTGTTATTCACTCTTTTCACTTTCACTTCAAGCGAAACACATAACACATAAATGCCAGCTGGTGTTGAAATTAAGCCTCATTGGTGTTGAAATGAAGCTTCGCCGGTGTCGAAATAAAAAATGTTTTTCAATGTTCTTTTCACAGGACATCTTTTCCCTGTCCTCTGCAAAGTGCCAAAGTGCCGTCCTGGTTCACAGACAACAAATAAGATTAGCCATTCCTGACTTCTAGACAGATGGTGAATTGCCCTCCAGAAGTGCCGCTGGCATCCGCAGTGGAGGGTGTGCTTGACTGAACAAACAAACAGAACAAAACAAAGCTAAGCTAAACAAATAAATAAACAGACAAACAAATAAACACATCAGAAGATCACAGCCGTGCGCTCTCATGGCGCTTTGTAAACAGCGAATGATGCCATTTAACGCAGGACGCTAATGAGGATGGCAGTTGACTGGGAGGTCAAGGGCCCGTGGACGCAGATGCACATTAGGCCATCATTAATGCTCACGGCTCTGCCAGGCTCAGTGATAAATACAACAGCACGTGCCCTCAAGTTCAGACCATGGAGGTTGGGGTTTAGTAGAAGGTCTCCATCTAAAGCTCAAGGCACACGCACACACACAAACACACTGAGAACAATAGCCGCATGCCAGCATGCTCATCATGAAACCCATTAGCTGTTTTATCTATTGACTGCCTAGGGTTGGTGGTTTTTTGTTGTTGTTGTTTTGTTTTGCTTTTTTTAAAGTGCTTCTGAATAGGGGTGACTGATGGACCATACCAAGTGTGGGAGCACTTAACCGTAACCACACACACACACACACACACACACACACACACACACACACACACACACACTAACACTAACAGGTAGACATACTACTTGTGCATACATGTTTTTATGTATTGACCAAAAGAACATACTTTTTTGATGTACTCCGTAACGTGATTTACTCATCAGTATCAGCCAAGAAGCTATTACTGAACAGCAGAATATCAGATGCAGTTATGTTTAAGGGAGCAGGGATACGCATTACTTTTAAACCACAGCTTCTCAACAAAGCCATTGTGCTACTCTTTCTATTTAGACATTTGCACAGGAGCGATAACGCAGCAAAGACGACACAGTACGAATGAAGCAAGGCCCGGTCAACCGCTAGCCTGCTAATGCCCCCATCTGAATGCTAAGCCTCTTCGCTCCCCATGCGTTCCCTCTTGCTGGACATTGATTGGAGAGGGGCCTGCGTAGAGCTTACCAGGATGGGCTTTTGGAGCAGAGAGGGAAAAAAAAAAAGTGCTGGCTTGCATTCCCCTGGCTGTGATATGAGCCACCATTGCTCCGTCCTGATGGCATCCGCGAGGCCGGCCACGCGCTTTCCATAATGATGTGGATTACTTTCCCCTATCCGCGGCCTGTGCTCTTCTCATGCAAATAGATCCCCATCTCGCACGCGTTGGCTACGCCACGATTTGGGACAATCCATAAGACAGTTGCTTCTGGCCACTTTGGGATTGGTCCTGTAGTTCCAACTTTACCAGTAGAGTACTATTTTCCCAGTGGTCATTGTAAGGAAACAGTGTTGTTGCCCTTGACAAGTACATTAAGACACACTTCTTGCACAGGCTTCAATTCATCAATGCCTGGCAAAGCTGCTTCTATTGTTTGTATTACCTGTGGGACTCTAGCACTGGGTCCATTGCAGTAACAACATTTCAAATGAGCACTTCAATGCAATATACTTTGAAGCCATGCAGAATTCATGTTAGAACAAGAATTATGTATATACTGAATTAGAATAATTTGTGTGTGTGTGTGTGTGTGTGTGTGTGTGTGTGTGTGTGTGTGTGTGTGTGTGTGTGTAACACATCAAGCCAAAACAATCCAATTGGAGTTAGACTGAATACAATGTATCATAATTATATAAATACATTTCTGTAAATTCGTTGCAAATAGACTTAGGGTTTTGCATCTGAACTCTTATAAATATATACATAATGCATTTACTCATTCACTCAGTGTTTTTTGCCACTGGCTCAGATATAGGATGCAGTTTCGAATTTCAGTTAGAGTTTGCCAGAGTTGGTCCCGCAAGTCGCCAGACGCCGAGGGTGACGTTGATGGATGAGCTGAGTGTTTGTGTGTGTGTGTTTCGGTGTGTGTGTGTGTACACTCGGCCTGGTTTCAATCATCTGCATGGTAGAAGCCAAAGCCTGCTTGTCTTGGGTTGGGAATGTTGGTGTTTACCCCCACCAGCAGACCCCCACCACCACTACCACCATCACCCCCAACTCTTCTCTTTCACCCAAAGCGTGAAATCAAGATGACAGATTGACCCGGACAAAGAAAGGGAAAGTCAGTATAGCCCAGGAGAGGCTCAACCCGGTCACTTAAGCGTTGTTTAAAATCTATTATGGTGTTCAATTTTGGCGCAGATCCGTATCATCATATTGTCGGTCACCTTTTGGTCCCACACTGACAGTTTATCCTGTCTCTTTATCTTGCCTTGGCTACAGTTCCATACCCACATCCGTTCCTTCCCAATAGCAACAGTACCATGTCTGACCCAGATCTAAACCAAATGTCAGGTGTTGAACAGTTTTCTGTCTAAGAAAGAGTCCACTCATAGACTCCTATGCAAACTTGGGGTCAGTCTCTGCACTGTGGTAGACAAAGTGTGAGCCCTTAGAAATACAACATCTCAAAGCCCGCTTTGGAGCCAGTCTATACACTAAGACCCTGTATTTTTATGTTATTATGTATGGGACTATGTCTCTCGCTCTTAAACAAAACTATCTTTCTCAAGGTATTCTCATTTTCATCCCAAACATGACTTTCCCTTCTGTCCAGATTAATAGGATCATGCAGGGACTGGAGGTTGGGCTCGGAATCTCTAGATTATTAAATCATTCTCCGTGGGCCGCCTCGGAGTCCAAGCCTGGGGGTTCAGATTATGAGTCCCTACTGGAGTTTAATGCAGTGTGCCGAAAGTCACCCAGAGTCACGGAAGGGCATCAGAGCCTTTCTCCGACAGTGGTCAGGCCCTAGCCACAATGTGCCTTTTATTAAGCAGAACAATGAGGGCCGGTAACGACTTGGAAGGGATTAAGTATTTATCAGTCACTCCAAAAGCATTTCCATCAGTCGTTTACTTAAGTTAATTTGCCTTCCCTCCTACCCCAGTCTCTCTCTCTCTCTCTGGCACACTGCCAGAGAAAATTAGCCCATTTATTTTTAGCCGTCAGCGAAATAAATAAATAATAAATAATGAATAATAATACTGCAAATACAAAGTTAATGTTGCTGTTTTCTACTAATGAAGTTGGTGACGCAGTATGTGTGTGTGTGTGTGTGTGTGTGTGTGGGTGCCCGTGTGTGTGTGTGTGTGCTCATGCGCATATGTGTGGGACTACTGGCTGTGGTGAGAGAGCTTAGAGGTAACGGAAGCAGGGGAAATCAATAGGAAGTATTGTAAAGTCGGCATCCAGACCAAGTTGGGATCAAATGTTGCAGGGAGTCAGATTAGCCTTTCAGACCTTGAGGATAGAGAAGGCAGAGGTGTGCGTGGGTGTGATTGTGTGACTGTGTGTGTGTATGTGAGTGTGTGTGTGTGTGTGTGTGTGTGTGTGTGGGGGGGGGGGGGTTGTGTGTGTGTGTGTGTGTGTGTCTGTGCGTGCTTGTGTGAGAGTGAGTGAGTGAGTGAGTGAGTACAAGTCTGTGTGTGTGTGTGTGTGGAGGGGGTGGATGTGAGGGACACTTGAGATGGCCTTGAGCTCTGCACAGGGGCCAGGAGGAGAATTCAATCCGGCCATTGACAAAAGAAGGCCTCTATTGTACCAGCCAGCGGTCTCCTTTGGGGAAAAAAAGCTCCTCCTGTTCCATTTCCTTATTAATTGCGCTTCTGGGAGGAGAAGCGCGGTGATGGATACCCAGCCTTCCTCGTTCTCTTTCTCTTCCTTTTTCTCTCCCTGTGCTTTATCTCTCCCTCTGTCAGACAGAATCCCTCGCTCTTTTCTTCTTCCTGTCAATGCACATGTACCAGGCATGATCTCATCATTCAGGCAATGCATTTGAGGTGGTACCATGCTAGAATGCATGCACGTGCGCACACGCACATGTATGCACACACAACACACACACACACACACACAAGCACACACACCCATACAAAGAGATTAAATGTAGGGTGGACCTCTCTGATACAATGTTAGCATTTATTTTCTCTTTCTCACTCACTCAGTCACACACACACACACACACACTCTGCTTGCTCGCCTGCTGACGCACGCCAACCGAGAGGTCAGCTGGCCATCTCCATCCCTGTATGAAGCTGTCGACAGCAGGAGAGGATGATGACAGTTTAGCTCCTGATGGATCACCCTGAGCCTCCTCAGCCCTGGACTCCTGTGTGTGTGTGCGTGTGTGTGTGTCGAGAGAGAGAGACATAGGTGGGGAGACCTTCCTATGCCCAGTTCACACAGCAATGAAACGACAGCATTTTCAGATTTTTCCACTCTGGAACCCGTTTTCAAAAAACTTCTCCATTTTAACAGAAAAATGTTGCCGTGTGGACGGCCTCTCAGACTCTCATTCCACCAGTGCACTCTAGTGCTCACCTTGGGCTTTATGCCATAGACCAGTATGCACTTTATCAACATACACACCTTTAAGGTGTGCCTTTTGTTTTTTAAATCTCTCTTGGGATAAATGGTTGAGCTAAATCTTTTAAAGTGGTCATCTTCTTCAGATAGTTTTCACTAGAAGCTCACATCACCAGTTGTGAATGAGAAAAAGAAAGTATTATATTAAGAAAATGCGGAAATCTATTTTTTATGCATAATGTAATACATTTTAGAGATTTTAAGATTCGGCTCATGTCCACTTCAATCCCAAATGCTCAGCCCCGTTCTTGTCTGTTCTTATGAGTGATCTTTATCAGGGTGGACCTGTCACTGAGCTGCTCTCAAGCACTCTTCCCAATCAGTCACCTCATCACAATCACCTCTGCGTGCACGGGCCCTCTGCTCCTCATCCGTAACCCAATAGGCCTGTGTGTGCTCTCTCTCTCTTTCTCTCTCTCTCTCTCTCTCTCTCTCTCTCTCTCTCTCTCTTTCAGTCAGGAACCAGACAGAGTGTAAGCCCTGTAGCCAATATTCCCGGCCCCCCGTCTTTTGCCCCACCTAACCCCCACCCCATTGGCTCCCATTGGCCCCCATTGGCCTACGGTCAGCCTGATCTGATCTCTCTGAGATAGGGGCCCGGGGCCCTGGCTCAGGCTGGGCTGGGTTGGGAGCTCCACAAAAGAGTGCCTGTGTCAAATGAGAGATAATACAGGTGCACATTCCCCAGTGGATGACCGAGAGACCACATAGGACCTCCCAGCCCCCCACCTCTCTCTCACACACACACACACACACACACACCATCCACTCTACCCACCCAACCCATCAACCAGTGCCTCCAACCCCTAAGCTCTTGGCCTTGTCATACCCCTCTTCTTTCTCCTCTTCTTTTTTCTGTCTCCATCCCTCACTTTCCCTCTTTCTACTTCCCTCCCTCTCTCTTTCTCTTTCTCTCCCCTCATGGTCCTGGATGCAGTTCAGTGGCAAGGGCTTGAAGGGGGATCCTTTTTCCACAGTGATAATGCCTGTCTCACATTTGGGGCTCCGCCAGTCAACAGCACCCCTCACTCTGCCAGATACGATTTGTGGACACGGAGAGCAAACCACGCGTGTGTGTGTGTGTGTGTGTGTGTGCGTGCGTGCGTGCGTGCGTGTGTGTGTATGTGTGTGTGTGTGTGTTTGTGCGTGCGTGCATAGTGGTGGTGGTGGCTTCTGTGTTCCTATCTAGCTGTGTTTTTATTTCCAATCCTTTTGCAATTCTGTATTCAGAATTGCATATTAAGCCATAGTGTGTGCCAGGGCTGCACAATAAATTGTTAAAAATGCAATCTCGATTCACACCTACAGACAATCTCATTTTTCAATTACAATGTTTTTTCTGTTTTCTTATTTTGCGTGCTTCACAAATAAATGCCCCTTTTTCTTTCTTTCTTCTCATGCGTGTGCAAGAATTGCAGTGTCGTTGCTTTCTGCCTCAACCAATGACAAGTCAACCTTTCTATCACGTGATGTAGTGTAGCAGCAAGCCATCACTATGAGAGTTTTCAAAACCTGGTGATGAGCGAGTGCAAGACAGGTTTAGGAAAACTACTATCAGTGACTTTCAATGAGTGAGCCTGAGGCACTCGGACAGACTCTGAGAAGTCTCGACATTGCATGACACTTCGGGCACTGTATCATCATGGTCTCTACACATGAACTCGAGCATAAAGAGCATTTTTGGTGTACACAGAGTTTAGTAAAACTTATGTTTCTGAAGACAGCACATTACCTATTCTGCAACTTCCTCTTGCCACGATCTTGGATGAAAAGTCAGAATAAAAGTCCATCTCTGAAAGTGAATGAACAGAGCGGGAATGCACGATTAGCCTCTACTAAATCAGAGACAGTTTAATAGAAGTTTGCCTTACATTGATGTTGGGTTCAGTGATAACTTTTATTCTCACAATAGACATTTCAGTTTGTTAAAAAACAAAAAATGTCCAGAGAATCATGATCTCCATTTTCAATTCAAGAAAATCATGATTCATGTTTTTTTACAGAATGGTGCCACCTTAGTGTATGTTTGTGTCTGTGTTTGTGTTCGGTTTGATGGCTGTTGGACAGCGAAGATTCCCATTTTTCTGGGGGAGGGGGATTGTGTGTGTGTGTGTGTGTGTGTGTGTGTGTGTGTGTGTGTGTGTGTATGAGAGTGAGTGGATGCTGCAGCAAGGACTGGGCATGCATTTATGCATGATATGCAGTCTCAATTACTGTAATGTACACAGAAATCCCCAAACAAGGAAACTCTCATGTCAGCTACTCTCTTTAATGGTGTGTGTGTGTGTGTGTGTGTGTGTGTGTGTGTGTGTGTGTGTGTGTGTGTACACTAGTGCAAGAATGTGCATCTTGTATGTATATGTGTGTGAGAGAAAGGATGTTGCTTGTGTGTGTGTGTGTGTGTTTGTGTGTGTGTGTGTGTGTGTGTGTGTGTGTGTGTGTGTGCGCGCTTGTCTATGCATGACCCAACAAGGACACAGCAAATACTGACTGACGTATCCATCTCTTTCTCATACGATCTGATATTCTTTGCAAAGGGACATTTATGATGAAGCAGCGGATTATGAGCGAGTGGCTCTGTGGGCAGGAGACACACACACACACACACACACACACACACACACACGAGAGCAAGCACAGGTACTTAAATGCACATACACATGATACACGTGTACACACACACACACACACACACACACAGAGACGCAACTGTCACCACTGAGACACCCACTGAAGTGTTAGCACACCCGGGATGCACCTGCTACATCACACCTTTTCTCCTTCCCACCCTTTGTCTGTCTCTATCACACTCTTTTGTTCTCTCTCTCTCTGTCCATCTCTCTCCCTCTCTCTCCTCTCTCTCCATCTACCTCCCTCCCTCCCCTTTCTTTCTCTCTTTCTCTCTGTCCGCCACTATTCCACCCCCCCTTCTCTCTCTCTCCATCTCCCCCCTCCTTTCCCTCCCTGTCTCTCTCTTTCTCTCCCCTCCCTCTCTCTCTCTCTCTCTCTGTTCAGTGCTGACAAACAGGAGTTGATTCAGCATTGTCGAAGTAGTTCTCTAAAAGAACGATCATCCTTTGCCTTCCTCACCTTTTGTTCTCTCCTGCTTTCCCCCGTGTTCTTTGAGCTTTCAAATCGTACTTTTCCTCCACACCACTGACCAGTTGGATTCTTTTCTTTCACTCGTTTGTTCCCCCTCTTCCTCCTCCTCCTCACATCTCCGCCACCGTCACCACAGACACAAATAGCCGTCGCCCGAGTCCCAACTTCTTCCCTCAGCCATGTCTGTCGCCTACGTGCCTGCAGACAGATGATTTGTCACCAAGGCAACCAATGCCAACGGGCCCAACAATGTGTGTGTGTGTGTGTGTGTGTGTGTGTGTGTGTGTGTTTGTCGATGTGTATATCTGTGTCTTTTTGCGTGTGTGTGTTTGTGTGTTTTAAGGGGTGGATTGAGGACATCAGAGGTCACACATCTGATTCCATATCACCCACTCCCCCACCCTGACAATCCCAGCTGCCCTGCTCTCTGTTCTTATAGAGACAGACACCATCCCTCCCTCCCAGTCCTGTTGTAGCCTACACACACACATACAAACACACAGCCTTTGTGTAGTGTAATCAAACTGACCAGGAAGTCAGGTATAAGTGGTGGTGTGTTTTTTCAAGACTGTGCCATGTTGCTTTTTTGCAGTTTGATATTTCTGCCCTATCTGTGAGCACACAAGGAAAGGAATGGATTGCAAGAGGACACCATGTGCCAGTGTCAGGGGCCAGTGTCACTAGGAACTAGGATGAATCACAGGGAGCGTCGCTCGTGGGCTCCTTAAGCCTTTTTCTGGTTTACTGCTAGTCAAAGCCAGTCTACTACCTCATGTGAGGACATGATTGGTTAACTGCTAGTACTCATGATCCCAGTGCTTATCCTAACCCCTGACACCTGAACCTTCAAAGACATAATTAGCAAGAATCAACTTCACGATTGGTTGATTCTATGATTGGTTGAAATCTACAATAGGAGGAAGAGCCTTTTATTACCGTGCACCCCTCCTGTGGAATAATATATGCCCAAATTCTCAAATCCCAAATCCTTGCCTCATTCCGGCGGACTCCTCTCACCCTCCCCTCCTGAGTGGACTACAACCAACACTAAGGGAGGCCCATGTCAGGACCGACTCCATCATAGAGGCCCTTCCTGGACGCTCATGCTAGGCCCGACTCCCCTTCCTTGAGGCTTTGATTGACTCCCCCTAACAATGGCACTGTCAAATGGACCTCTATTGTTACCCCCATGACCCATCTCACTCCTTTGAGTTCGACACTATGTCTGGCTGCTGCTACATTGTCCAGCCATAATTCTTGATAACCACCTATAGACTGACTACCATATAATGTAAAGCGGGATAATACTCTATTATGAGCTATTATGAACCTTAGCTAAAACCAGGCAACTTGTAGTCTGTCATGGTTACTACTGATATAATTTGTAATTTTGTAATTTTTCTGCATGACCCCTGGCAGTTGGGTTAGCCCCTTGAGTCATGGATCTGCCCAAGGTTTCTTCCTAGATTAACTAAACATAAGGGAGTTTTTCCTTGCCCCTGCTGCTCTTGGGTGCTCCTTCTGTGAAGCGCCATGAGGCAATACTATTGTAAAAGGCGCTGTATAAATAAAATTGAATTGAATTGAATTGATTCAGTCCCAATGCAGGCATTGAGGCTTCAGGGATTAGGGTTGGGGAGACATGGGGATTGACCCTTAATGGATTGGATCCAATTGGAATGGGATATTTGATATCCCCCTAAGTGAGCTAAAAATTTATGGTGGGTGAAATGTTACATCATGTTAGTTTGAATCCTTTTTTACCTAAGTGCAACTTTAATTGTTTGACAGTATCATGCTTATTACATCAGCCACCACTATAATTTCTCTGCTCTGATAACAGCAAATACTGTGGACTGTTCGACAGTCATGGGTTCTGTTGCTGGGGACCTAATCCCTTGGGTTTGGAAACTTAAATATCTCAGCACTCCAGTCCTTAACAAAGATTGCTGCAGTGCTGACACCCAACAATAGACGGCTTTTAGGAATAATATCTCCTGGGGTTGTGGATTGGACCTGAAATGAAATTCTCTCGGCTTGGGTGATGTGTCTGTGTCTCTGTCTGTGTCTGTGTCTGTGTCTGAGATTATCATAACCACTGTATAGACATCTAAATGACACCTGCATACAAACGGGACTGAGGTGCCACTGTGACCATGACCACGGCTCCTTCTCCCACACACACGCATGCACACACACACACACGCTCACACACATACACACACCAGCTCAACCACCATCTCCATCCTGGCATTTCATTTACTCCCTCCCAAGCATAACAGCAGAAAGCACTGCAGGCGGATCAGAGCCAAAGTCAGCCATTATCTAGAGACTCTGCTGCTGTTGGACTGCTGGTGATCAACACACTGTTATGAATTATGAATACCCCCCAAAAATCTCTTTCTCACTCTCAGTATATTGGTGTAGCCCTTGCAAATGTGATAAAAACCACACCACCAGTACCCATACCCCACCCACCCACCTGCACACCTAATCTGTATGAGAACCCCTGGTGACTGTGTTTAAAACAAACACCCCAAAGAGAGGCGTGAGGAGGGGGAGGAGGAGGAGAGGAGGCTTTCTGTCGGCCCCCCTCGAAGATAAAAACAGACGCCTGTTTGCTTTTCAATTATCACCCACTTATATTCTTTCATTCTTTTCCCTTCCTCCACCTCCGTCTCCCTCTCTCTTTCCATCTCAGACGGCTAAAGTTACCTAACGGGGTGATGCTTGTCATTTTCAATAACAGGCAAGGCGCTTGACTGTGTGGGTTGGAGCATGCTCTAGCTCAGAGGTTGTAGAGATGTGGAGGTATACATATGCATGAGGCTCGCGTCGATAATTTGCACATTTGAATAAATCTGTGTTCTTCATTATATAAGTAAATAGACTCACTTTGAGACATAATTGGTATTAATTCATGTTCCTCGTAGCCTTTGGATATGTGGCAGCCTCGAATTGGCACAATGAAGATGGTGTAAGAGAAGGGGCAATTAATTCCATGTTATCTTTTTACGTTGATTCAGTTGTTTTGATTGAATTTTATTCAATTGTATTAATTGATCAGATTCTAATTGTGGTTCAGTTGGCCATATTTTCTAACCCAGTAACATCTCCCAAAAACATGAATAACCTAAATAAAAAAATAAAAAAATCTAGTGTCTAGATGAGCGTTTTGCTTTTGGCACCAGAAATAGATTGCCTGCATTTGTGAATGTCGATGCTCTTGTTCAGAGTTCTCATCACCTCATGCCAAATGGGGGGCACCTGTCTGTTGTAGAGCCCTCCAAGTGAAGTGTTTAGAAAGTTGCTAAAAAGCCATCCTCTGCTGTAGCTCCTAATAAAAAAGTGTCCACACTTCTCATTGCCTGTTTGAAGCGCACCACTCCATTGAAAAGCCAGCAGCCCCCTATTATACGTGTTTGCACTTTGCAGACAGCTTTCAGTGTGTTCGCTCACTCTGTTGGCTGATTGAGGTCATAGGAGATGATGTATTTGCAGAGCCATTGTCAGGCAGTAAACCAATGTGCGCCTGCTCAATAGGAAGCCACTTCAGGCACACTTGGTCCACGCAGTTGCTCGGTTGGGTGGTTCTTCAGTCACACTGGCCAAAACTGCGGCTAGCCTGTGCGGTTCTAAAGTCACAGTGGCCGTACTACTGCTAGTTTGGAGGGTTCTTCAGTCACAGTCCTCTGCATTGCTCTAGTCTGCACTGCCTATGTGGTTCTTGCTGACGATTGAAATTTTCCATCAGCCCCCTTGTGTGTGAGAGATGATTGTGTGTTCATTGTGAGTGTGGCTGACATTGCAGCCCCCCCCCCCATCGCATCATCTACTCCCCCCCCCCCCCCCCACCACCTCTATTTGACTGCATTAGCAGTATGTCTGTGTCATTGGAGCTACTGTAGTGGCGTTGCCCAGTGTGTGCAAGTGTAAGGGACTGCTGAACCGTGTGATATCCCTTTGTTTCCACGCTGCCGGGTTCATGTGTAGAGGCCTTTTTTTTTTTTTTTCTTTTGTGCTCTCTCTCTCTCTGTAGCTCTCTTGTAACACCGCGCAAAGAGAATTGAAAACAAACACAAAGTAGGCCTATCTTCCCTTTGTCATCTAGTAAATCCATCCACACGTTAAAACTTCATATGTGTCAGAAAACAGCAAGAGCTAGATCAACATGTTAGTTACAGCTTGTGAGATGTTTGAGTTGCTAGTCATCACATTACGTAAAGAATGCATTTAACTTTCGTAGACTTGAGCTGTACTTAAAAAAACAAACAAACAAACAAACAAAACATTGAAAGCATTAGTCTAAAGCACATATCATCAGTGAAGTTTCTGTTTATTTCAGGCGCTTGTATGCTATAGGCTGTTACTGCTTCTGACCACAGAAAAATTTTGTAGGCTGACACTTAAACAATGTGTAATTCTGTGTGTCATTGTTTGATTGAGGTGATGCACGGCTGTTATGCAAAATGCCATTCTTTTGATGCAATATATG
Organism: Tenualosa thibaudeaui; assembly: GCA_027481765.1. Classification (NCBI taxonomy): domain Eukaryota; kingdom Metazoa; phylum Chordata; class Actinopteri; order Clupeiformes; family Clupeidae; genus Tenualosa; species Tenualosa thibaudeaui. Next base: position 5,395,188 of record JAIFZK010000136.1, on the reverse strand, counting down.
TATATATATATTTTTTTTTCATTATTATTATTATTATTTTTTTTTTTTTCAAATAACAAGACAACATGTCACAGTGTGTTGACTTTATGTCAACCACTACACATATCAACTTTTAAGACCTATGCTCATCCTGGATAAAAATGAACCATTTCCTTTTACCAATATTACTATTTTACCAATATTTTTACCAATATCTACCAATAAATGCTTATTCCGTTTTTCTTTGCTGTAATCCACCCCACAGCACCGTGATGCCAGCCTGCCTAAAAACTACATTTTGAAGATGTATGTAGTCACTGTAATTAATGCAGAAACCCCATTATAATTCAACAGAGAAGAAGTTCCTTTAGGGCCAGAGACAGAATGTTCGCAACACGCAAACATTTAATTAAAGCGCCCATTAACTGAACGCTTTCTTGGAGGCTTCCATCTTCAATCTGAGTTTCAGAGGCAGAGGCAAGTGGAATGGATCCACCTCGGTTTACTCATTTTTGTTATGTTTTTAGCAGACGTGACATCAGTCCACCCTCTGAATCTCAGTTGCTGAGGCATGTTAACTAGCTAGAGAATGCACTTTTAGTCCCCTCTGCAGTTGTTCAGACAGGTTCAACATTTTTCCCTTCTTAATGTGTTGCTTTTTTCCTCAGCCACACTAAGGCTTGTCACATTGCCTAAATGTCCCTGACTCATGCCAGTTTGAAAACTAGTGGTGTTGTTCCCAGACTGTACCCTATTAGCCCTGGCCTCTAACTCCACAAGAACCCTGCAAGACACTAAAAAAGAACTGGCTCAGGGGCAGGCTAAAGCAGGCCTAACAAGAGGAGAATGGAATTGGCCAAGATATTTTTCCCCGCCACTGCTGCTGATTCACAACATCTTGGTTAGTGTCTATGTTTGCCTTAAAGAACTGACTAGAAAAGAAGGCATGAATCCAACTATTATGCGAGAGAAGATTGGTGTAAATATGCTCAATTGCAAGCTGGGGTTCCTTCCTTATTCACACTGATGAGAAGCGTCAAGACTGTGGGAGTCCGCAGTCTTGACGCTTCTCATTCAGATAAATTGTTGGGAGAATAATAATAAGGATTAAACAATCCTAGAAAATGTAATTATGAAAATGTAGTTTTGTTTTCTTTTTTTTTTTCTTTTTCTTTTTTTTTTCTTTTGTTTTCACACACACACACTTATACATATATATACTCTGTGAGCTTCAAATGAATTCGGTGTGGTTTGAACTGTTGTAAATCCAGTCACCAGTATCTGTACAGGTGCCAGATACACATTTAAGTTAATAGACTCCTGGTAAAATCCATTGTGGTTAAGTTGTTATTCGCACAGTCACTGACTGCTGTTGTTGATTGTGTCTGTGTGTGTGTATGTGTGTGTTTGTGTGTGTGAGAGGGAGAGAGAGAGAGATAGACTTAGACTGCGTGTGTGATTGAGTGAGCAAATGATTATGTACTCTGTGTATGTGTGTGTGTATGTGTGTGTGTGTTTGTGTGTGTGTGGTCGTTCGAACTTCGCCTCCCGGGGCTAATTCGTTGATGTGCTGAGCTAATTTTCTTCGCCTGCCCCGACAGCAGGATTGACAGGTGAGCCTCATGTGTTCACACATTTGGTGCTGGCTGCTCCCAAACCCGCCGCTTGGTGGATTGCCAAGGTGTTAAGACATGTCAGCGAAGGGGAGGTGAAACAAAACAAATAGCCTCTCTGCAAGCACACATAAAATACACACATACAGACACACACACACACACACACACAGGCCCCCGCACAAACAAGTGTCCAAGAGCTATGTTGGCCTAGCTTGTTGTGGTGCTGCGCTAATTAGCTTTGCCGCATCATTGGTCATGGCATCAAAAGCCATCAGTCAGATCGGAAGGGCCCCTTCTGGCCCAGGGACGCGGCACTGAACAATGACTCCCATTCAGATTAGCCTTCCTGAACCTCCCTTCCCAGTGTCTTCAAGTGGAAGGTAATTAGTAAAAGCTACGCTAACCAAGAGCTATTGCTGCTGCTACTGTGAGTGTGAACCTAAATAGAATGGAGGTATAAACAGGGACTTGATGAGCAACACAGCTCAAGGAGAGTTCATGTGAGAGGTCTCTTCATTTGAGGAACGATCAGGCAGCATACACAAAGTAATTATCTAATCAGATTTGTTGTCTTTATGTAGCTGTTAGCATTCTATGAAGCTAGCATTGAAATAATCCAAGGCTGTGCTTTAGCGCAGTGTCAAAAGAAGGACACAGTTTTTCGTTTACGGGGAGTTGGAGGGTGGGGGCTGGGGATTGCAGGGGTGGATGATGCTGTTTTGGGGGGAGGATGGGGGGGGGGGTGTGAAAGGAAGGTGTGCATGTTTCTGTTGGTGCTAATCGAATAACGACACCATGATTCATGCTCTAATTAATCACAGTGTTTGTGAGCGCAGTAAAGATGGTCGTGGGGTGGGGAAAATGTTTGATGTGTGCTAGTAACTGAACCCAACCCAATTCAACACCCCCACCTCCACCCTACTCTACTCTACCCCACCCCCTCCTTCCATTCCTCATTAATTTAATTTCATCATAGCTCATTTAAATAACCCCGTCTCTCCCTCCCTCCCTTTAGTCACTCTCTCTTTCACTCTATCCCACGCTCTCTCACTCACTTTGTCACTCTTTTTTCCCCTTCATCCTTCTTCTCCAG
>JAIFZK010000136.1:5372500-5390000 GCA_027481765.1 Tenualosa thibaudeaui | reverse complement strand
CTCTGAAATAGACCAGGTGGCCAAACATGCCAAAGGTCAGGATAGGAGATAGGTTCCTCACAGTAGAGGAGCGTTTGGTTGCAGAAGAAAAATATGTATTAGAGTCACCAGGCTGTCATTAATAGTGAAATGTAGTCTCTGTCCCACAGTGCTGTTCAAGTGATGTCATATCAGCTTTCTTCACACGCACACACACACTTTTTAATTTGTGTTGAACACAATTAAAATACTCTCCTGTGTAAGATATATATATATATATATATATTTTTTTTTTTTGCATTCTTAACTTAACTCTATTTTGTCAGCGACTGCATTCTGCTTGTCCTCGCTTTTTTTTACCTTTTCTTCTTTTTTTTCTCTTCTTTTCTTCTCATTGTTCCAAAACGAGCCGAGGCGGATGTGATGGGGTGGATTTTGTGTGCATATTGTGTCCCTTCAGCTTTAGAAATTCACTAAATGAAAAGGAGAAGAAGAAAGAAAAGAAAGGAGAAAAAAAGAGGTTGACTCATTTAGTTTTTGATTTAAAACTTCCCTGGATGAGTCGCACTGCTTTGCTCTTGCCAAGACACACTCGCCAGCACACTCGTCTCCCCGCCTCACTCTGTTTGGCTTATTTTGACATTTCTTCCCTCCCCGCCTTTTCTAAACAATCTGCAATCCTTTGATATAGCAAAGCCAGATTGATCAATTTGGCATCAAGTGTGAAGTGACGGGTTTAAAGGATTCATACAGCGACTGTGTATGATATGTATGATAAAGTCCCAACATCTCTTCATAAAGTCTAGTGTTCATGCATTTGTCAAAGAAGTGGCAGGAGAATTTTTTTTATGCCTGCAAGCCTAATGCTGAGAGAGAAGGGGAGAGGCTTCTCGTTTTCTTGCTTTGCAACTACAGCACTAGTGAAAAGAATAAACTTTTGAAACATTAAACAGATTTTTTCCCCCCTCACCATCCTGTACGCCTTTGAACACAGGCCTTATGTACAAAGGTATGCAGTTCTTTAGTGCCATTTGCACTGTTGAAATGTAATGATAAAGATCAGAGGCTTTCAAAAATGGCGTCTCATCCACATGGTTAAATATAATGGGAAGATCTCATCCGTATGCTGTCGGGTAATGTTAGCCTGACTGTACCAATAAGAAGGGAAGCGCTCATTGGACATACAGAGGTTGTCTTTCAGGCCGAGGTGTAAATGATTAAGGAAGCACAAATTGACTTGCGCCATCCTCAACAGCATTTTTCATGACTGTACAGTTTTCATACTGTATTCTTTTTTTTGTTTTGCCATACTGAGAGTGGAGTTCAAAGAATTCTGAGCTGCTAAATATTAACAAAAGCTCGGGTGGCTTGCAGGAATGTGTCTATGTGTGCGAGAATGTGGCACACACACACACACACACTCATTCACTTAAACACTCACACCTATAAGTACACACACATTCTCACACCCATGCATTTACTAACACATGTGCACACACACACACACACACACACACACACACACACACACACACACACACACACACACAAGCACACACCAACACACAATTTGCTCTTTGTGATATCTGAGTGGTATCCTTGCACATTTTTCATTTGCTTTGCATTGATTTATTTGGTTATATTTTGTCAATAGTTGACCTGTGAGATTCAAAGAGGCTGAAAATGAAGCTTTAAGAATTGATTCTGTTGTTTTTTTTTCTCCCCCCCCCCCCTTTATTCTCTCTGTTTCTCAATCTGTTGCAATAGCGGTCCACCCACTGACAGTGTGTATTGTTTCTTAGATAGGGACAAATGCAAAAATTTTGAAAGAGACAGCAATGAATCATACAAATTATGAGTCAATCATGTTTTTTTCTGTATCTGTGTGTGTGTGTGTGTGTGTGTGTGTGTGTGTGTGAGCTGTTCAACCATGCCCAACCATGCCCATAGGAGAAAAAAAAATCACAGGATATATCTATATCTATGTGCTTTTATGTCTTTGATGTATTCTCCATTTAATTTTGTAAACTGTATCGAACTGTGCTATGCTTGAGTTGTTTTGAGGCAATGCTCTGTTAAATTGATGGATCATTTGATTGATTGACTGATCGGCTAATTGATGGATATGACTCATGTATTTCACTGTCTCTGTGTCTGTGCCCGCAGCGTTCAGTCGTGCTCCTGTGCCCATGGCGGTGGTGAGGAGGGAGCTGTCATGTGAGGGCTACCCCATTGAGCTACGCTGCCCCGGGACCGACGTCATCATGATCGAGAGCGCCAACTATGGACGCACCGACGACAAGATCTGCGACGCCGACCCAGCTCAGATGGAGAACACGCGCTGCTACCTGCCTGACGCCTACAAGATCATGTCCCTCAAGTAAGGACACACACACACACACACACACACACACACATATACATTCTCTGGCTAGATCCTACAATAACACACCATTGAATGCAGGGGAAAGACACACACTGATGTAGTGTCATCAGTATCTTGTAACTCCCTGTGTATCATATCACCTCACCTGAAGTACACAGATTTCTGCGTCACAGTTTATTGCGTAAAACATTGATGTGAATCTTATCTCTATTGACATACACACAAGCACAATCTCTGCCGTGCATGCACAACATATGACTCATAGTTGATGTAATGTCCACATTAAGCACACACACACACACACACACACATACTAGTCCTAGTGACGTCACAAGGTAGGTGAGGTAATCTCAGTGAGGCCTTGTGAAAAGGGTCACATGGCGGGGTTAGACCTCTTCTAGCAGTGTATCACACAAACGTTTTGTCTCTGTCTCGACTGCAAGATACTCTTTTTTTGTGGTGGGCCGAGAGGCCACAGCTTACTTGACTGTGTACACATCTTGTCACATTTGATTGATGCTAAGGGAAACATGTCAGGGCTGTTTTTAGTGTGGTCAGTGAGCAATGGAGTGAGTGGTCAGGCGTCAGTTATTAGGCCAGCTCCGGGAGGACCGTGTTTACTGTGCAGTTATGGATTGCTCAAGTAAGGTTATAGATCTTGTTCCACTCGCATATATTGTGAGGATTTGTTTGTGTGTGTGTGTCTGTGTGTTTTGTCACAGAGAGAGAGAGAGCGAGAGAGAGAGCTTGGCTGTGTGAGAAGAATCTGTGTGTGTGTGTGTGTGTGTGTGTGATTTGTCAGAGAGAGAGAGAGAGAGAGAGAGAGCTTGGCTGTATCAAGAGATTCATACCCTCCATAAATCCGCACAGATGGGAATCGATGCCCTCCATCGGCAGTCATTTGAATACATTACCACTTATTTGTCTAAATAAATTATCTGCCCCCGCAAAAGCAGTCATGCCAGGGGTTAAAAACCTTGGGTCTGGAGCGAGCACAGCGCTCTCTGTGTGTGTGCAGGTGGGTGTCGGGGAGACGCTGCCGCAGATCAAAGCATGTCGTGTTGATTCACCGCAACGCCTACTTAGCGGAAGCTACCTCTGTTATCCGCTTTGAAAACAGCCCAAAAGAAGAGGAAAAAAAGATGCTGAGTTGGGGGAGAAAAGCAGAGTGTGTGTGTGTGTGTGTGTGAGAGAGAGAGAGATGAGTGAGAGAAGGGGGGGACGGACGCAAATTGATCCGCTCTGTCGTCTGCGTTGCCCACTGCTGCCCACACACTAACACTAATCCCTCTTCCAGCGAATCAAACCTGAAACAGTGAGGAGACGACGACAGCAACAAAAACAACAACAACAACAACAGTAACAGAAGCAGCTACAATGAGGTCACAGTAGCACTTGGGCTTGTTAGCGTTATGCTTGGAGGCTCGGAGGCTGTGGCTCGTTAGATTGGAGGCTGAGGCGTGAGACTGTGAGCCGGGGGGAGAATCACTCAACTAAGGCACCGTACATCCATGAGCAGCTTCTCAGCTGTCATGATGGGGAGCAGAAAAGAACATTTACAAATGGGGGGATGAGGGTGGAAAGTGAGGGGTTCATTACGGTTTGTTGCATCGTGTTGTTGTGGTCAGCAGCGGACTTCGACTAACAGCACATGTTAAGGAAGCAGAAAGGAGGCATCTCTGTTTCTCCAGCTTGGCACACGTCAGTGTGTGTGTGTGTGTGTGTGTGTGTGTGTGTGTGTGTGTGTGTGCATGGGAATGTGAACATGCACATGCGTGTGGACAAACACCACCAGCCGTAGGAGGATGCAACAGCTGTTGCTAGGATCCCAATCTGTAAGCCTGTTAGAAGAAAAAATAAATAAATAACCAAACATGGGATTAGGCAGACAGAGTTAGAGAAAGCTAGATGGAGAAGAAAAAAAGTCACAGAGAAAGAAAGTAAAGTGCAAGAGGGATTAAAAATACAAAAAAAAAGAAAAGAAAAAGAAGATTTAGAAAGGAAGGAGCTTGTACTGTCCCAACTCTAGGTGTGAGACACAATGAAGAGACAGGAGTGTGGAGTGTTGGGCAGAAGGAGAAGCTAACACTGGCACTATAGTTCTGGAGAAATCTGCCGCTGTCGACCGCATAATGAAGCAGAGATTAGCTCCAGTGTGGATAACACACACGCACTTGCATACTCTATCTCTCTCTCTCACACACACACACACACACACACACACACACACACTCACTCACTCAAGCATAGTCACGATAGTCCCCTGGCATGCTTTTGATGAAGTGCTTTTGTTTAGCTTATTGTGGTAAATGCGGAGCCCAGGCGAATGGTTGCCAGATTTGTTTGGAGTTATGCAAGAATTCATTTGCATCTGGAGAAAGATGGTGTGTTGTGAGAGAAAAGAGAAACAGAGGAGGAGAAAGAGGGATAAAGACCCACGTTACTATACAGATCTGCATAGAAGATTTCTTTTTTTTATTCTTAGGTTGCCCCTGTGGTTTAAGCACAATTGAGTGGCTTATTTTTGTTGAAGATGGTGGACAGAAAAGAAGGGGGGTGGCCTTGTCTGTTGAACATGCGCGTAATACAAGACGCTCTCTCCTCTGAGAGCCCCTATTTTTTATTTTAACTCTCTCTCTTCCTCTCTCTCTCTCTTTCTCTCTTTCTCTTTTGCTCTATCTCTTCTTCTCTCTGTTCTCTGGCACACGGTGGTGTCCTGTGGGATTTGAGGGTCTTTCTGAAGGCCACCTGCTTGTCTTTCAGCCTCCCGGCTGCTGCTCTCTGATTTGCCTCTGTTGGCACTGTTGGCATCAGTGTCTCCAGTACGCTACTACAACAGCTTAGTCCAGACTTGAGTCTAATGGAGGGGAAAGACACGGTAAATGAACTTGAAGTTGAGAATAAATGAGAAAAAGTGTATTTTTGAATGAAAGTTTAATTTGAAATCCCTTGCTAAGCATCAATGTTGGTTAAATCATCAGTCTATATTACCGGTTTGATAGAAGCATTCTTGAGTGATCAGAATGCTTCACTCCCTAAACACTCTCTCTCTCTCTCTCTCTCTCTCTCTATCTCTCTCTCACACACACACACACATACACACACACACAAACACATACACACACACACACATTTCTCTCTCTGATCAGACTCAGATGGTGAGTTTAGAGAGAGAAAGAGAAAGAGCAGGAGTGTTTTGTTATTCTTTACATCACCAGCATAAAATTGTGTTTGATATATTGATGTGAAAAGTGAAAACTGGAAACAGCCCCCCCAAAAAAAAAGAATGAATAAATAAATAAATAAATAATCTATCTAAGAATGCAAGAATGGGTATAAGAATAATATAAAGAGAGTTATAACTCAGCTTCTTTTTGTCATCCCAGAATGATGTAGATGCAAGATTATATATATATATTTATTTTATATGAAGTAAAAATACCTTTTAAGAGTAGCACATGCTCTTTTCTAAGCACTTTTGTTCAAAATGGTGGCACAGCTTCCTGAGTGTCTTAATGGGTCTTAATGGAGGATGTATGCTCGACACCTGAGTAATTCCATAAAATAGGCCTTCTTGGTCTCCATCAAATCCTATGGTCAGAAAAGTTCATAACTTCAAAAAAAGTTAAAAAGTTCAAAGCTTCATAACTTCTGACCACTTCTGACCACTTTACTGATGCCGTCTTGCACGAGCAAGTGTCGCCTAGATGTACAAAATGTTGGTCTTTACTATTTTGTGTGTTGTAAAAGAATTGGCCTATTTTTCCCCACTTCACTGCATCAAGATAACAGTAGTTTAGGGTTCCCCAACTTGTGTATTTTCTGGTGTGTTATGTTGTAACCGTGGAACAAACAATTTGTGTACTTACAACACGTTGCATAGTGGGATATCATGCTTTTTATTTCAGTAATCAATGTCAGCACAGGGAATTTTAAAAAGCAGGGAGGATTGATTTCCTTGCTCTCTGTTTTGACTGAATTAGACTTCTCCTATTTAAAACTACATATTCTGTGTTCTGAGTAAAATCCTCTCATTTTTGGATGCCAAGGTGAGCATGCTCTGGAGCTATGAGAATGATTGCATCACTCTGCCACCAAATGAGCATGCAGTAGCAGTTCTAATTGTTTGTTTGATCCTGATGCAACCTTTTTGCAACGTTTTATTTCATGCCACGTGAGATGGTGCTTAACCATTACATTTCAACACTTTGTAGTCCCCTTCATTTAGTTTGATAAAAATGAAGCGAAAGAGAGAGAGAGAGAGGGAGCGTTTGTGTGCATAGATGTACAGGCAAATGCCCATTATAAACACAAAAGAAAATGCAAACACAGTTACTTGAGTGAAAGTGTGTGTGTGTGTGTGTGTGTGTGTGTGTGTACCCACCCGCTGTTAGTCCATTGTGCCAGTCTTTCCCCTCCACTTTGCGTCATGGCTGGCATTTGTTTGTCCCACTTCAAGGCTGGCGGCTTCAGCCCTTGGGCTTCGGGCGCGACGCTTGAGGAAAAAGAGAAGCAGATTAGCTTGAGAATTCCCTCCGTTCTATTTGGTCCTCATCTCCTCAAAGCCCTGTCTCTGTCTCTGTGACACTGGTATGACTTCCATAAACAAATAATACGCTCGAGCATATCCACGGTTTGATATCCACTGCCAGGACACTCATATGTTATGAGTGCATATGTTAGCAAGACGCTCCATGTCAAACTTCTAACAACTTTATCTGTGTCGAATTGCGTGTTAATTGGATAGGTTTATTAGCGCCATAAATTCGATGGAATAAAAAGCTTTTAAGGACCAGTCTGGAATTAATCAAAGCAAATCACTGCCATCTTGAAAGCTTTGAAACTGGGGGTAGAACGGTGAAATGCATCCATCATTCCATCCTGTGGTTCATTTGAAAAGCAAGAGCAAAAAAAAAAAAAAAAATACGGAAAGAATAAAAAAGACGACAAAAAAACAGGAGGTCTGCTCTTCGTTAAAGCACCCGAGCAATTATAGAGTCCTGGTCAGCTTGGTGCGTAACCCAATATCGGTCAAGTATGAAGAATCGAATAAGCCTTGACCACCTGAGTTCCATGCACAACCAGGGTCAAACTCTTACAGATGCTCTCTCTCTCTCTCTCTCTCTCTCTCTCTCTCTGTTCCTAAGGAGGCTAGAGCAGTCATGGGGAGTTGAAGTGCATGTCAAGCATTAGCCGTTTCCCCTTTGTAATCCTTTGAAGAATCGAGTGCTCCATCTGATTTGTGCCCCTTGCTCCTTTTGTCATTTATTCGTTCATTTTGTTTCTTTTTTCTTTTGCCTGCTTTTTTTGTCTTCCAGTTGCTTTTTTCCAAATTTAGGAATTTGTAGAAATGCCTTTTGTGGCTTTCTAATAACATTTTGGTTGTTTATGGAAGATGGATAGATGCTAAGTTTGCCAAACCAAAAGTCTTTTTTTTTTTTTTGCTTGTATCTGTAAAATCAGTTGAGACAGTTATTACCCACAGGTCTTTGTAAATCACATCTCTTTATAAAGTAAATAAATAATACATGTTCAGAAATGCTTTGTTGTTTTCAGAAGTGAAAGAAATCTTGGAGGACTTTACAAAGTGTTTAAAACAAACAACCCACTTTCACATTTCCATACCAATGGTATCTTTTTTCTGATTTATCTGGTGCTGCATCAAGTCTATGAGAAAGTAATGGTGCTTTCTCTGAAATCTTATCTTGCAAGAGGGTAATCATGAAGGTTTCAAAACCCTCATCTGTGTGGAAAAAGTATAAATCTAGAATGCTTATGGGGAGGAGAAAAATGTATTGAATTCTATAATGCTTATGAGCGTTGAGGGTCTGGTATAGAATGCTTGACTAGGCTTGGAGTTGAATGTGATGACAGAGCATTGCAATGCATTAACCTTTGCCCTTTCCCATGGGTGGAACGCTAAGTAAAAGTCAGGGCATGAATGTTGATTGTGTGTTAATCTCTGACATGAGCCGTTTGTCTGATGAACTTTTCTCTGAGATCTCATATGCGATCCCTAAATCACATCTTCTTCAAGTAGCGGTCTTTCTCAAGGTCACGGCGGCACATGTGAAACTCGTCAGTGTCTAGGGAGTATGACTTTCTCCGACTGCCCTCTCTTCAGCTCTGTGTTCTCCTATCGTTTAGCCAAAACATGACAGAGAGGCGATTCATTATGTGACCTTGGCCATCTCCACTCCATAAACAAACCTGTTGCTGTTTGTTTTGTGGCGTATGTTTGGACTTTGAGGGTGTCTTTAGGGCACTACCATATGGCTATTGTAAGTCATAATTCATGCTTTTACTATATGAGCCTGGCAATTAAAAGCCAAGTGGATACACTCACCTAATAGCATACAAATGACTTCTGAGTTGTGCCACCTGGAACCCATTTTGCTCAATCGCCTTTGCGGTGCGTTCATTCTGTCATGGCAATACTATGCAGGCGGATCTGTCTCGGAATATATACATATTGTAATGTTTGGTGAACCTTGGTGGCCCTTTCGCTTTAGTGAACTTCTGTAATTAACAGAGAGTGGGAGAGGAGAGAGAGAAAAAAAAAAAAGAAAAACAAAATGGCTGCCTAGGATTCTATAATTCCTTTTGCCACCACTGTAAAATCATCAACACAGGCCTGGAGAAGAATGTATGAAGCGAGATCAGCAGGGACTTGGTGAGAAGAATTTTTGGGGTGTGTGTGTATGTGTGTGTGCGTGCGTGCGTGTGTGCGCGTACGTGTGTGTGTGTGTGTGTGTGTGTGTGTGTGTTTGGGGGGGGTGAGGGCAAGAAGAAGAGAGAAGAGTTTTTTTTTCTCTCAGAAGAGAGAAAATAGTCTTATTCCCTAGTGAAGTAAACAATGGAGAAAAGGTCGTGAGTGCTGTTGGATGTTTTTGATGATTACTTCTAGAATTTAAACTTCCATCTGCACAAGCCGCTGTCTGGCCCTCTCATCCCCTCTGCACCACTGCTAACTCAGGGAGTTCTCTCTTCTCTCTGTCTCTCTCGTACTCTAACTTCTTTTTTTCTTTTTTCTCTTTCTTTTTTCTCCCCCCCCCTTCCTCTCCTCCCCTTCTCCTCATCATGACTCTTCTCTGTCTCTTACTGTCTCCTCTTTTGTTTGTGTGTCACTTTCTGTTTATCTTTTTGTCTCCCTCACTTTTTTTCCGTTCCCTCACAGCCATCCACCTGTAAATGACATCATCTGACATTCATTATCCTCCCCATTCTTCAGCTGTCTCCCTCCCCAAACAGAACCATCATCCAGACCACCACCCTTTCCCTGAACTCATGCCTTCATTCCTGCTCTCAGGCCCTCCCCTTACCCCCTCCCACCTCAGTTTCTCACCCAAACCATCTCCAACACTCTTTCTCCAGCAGCCCCTTCTTCACCGTCTTCCTGTCCCCTCAGTTGCTCTATTTCTTGGTATGACTATCTTCAACACCTTTTCACCAAGTCCCTTACTCCCCTTTCATCCTTTCTTCTTCTCTGGTGTCTCTATCACTCTTTCCAGTGACCCTTACTTCTTCACTCTTTCTCTCACCCCATCCTTCTTTCACTCCCGTCTTCTCTTTTTCTCACCATGACCATTCTCAACACCCTTAAAGCAAAACCCCTTTAATCCCTCCCTCCCTGATTCTCACTTCATCCTTTCTTTCTCTCCTTTCTCTACAGTCGACTTCCCTGATCCCTTCTTCCTACATTTTACTCTCTCCTTCACACTCCCTTTCTTTTTATCTTTTTCTTCTGATGATGCATCCCCAACACCCTTTTTCTACATCCCTCCAGCATCACCACATTTGTTTTTTCTCCTTCTCCTCTTTCTGCACCACCTTCTCCCTTCAATCCCTTCTTTCTTCTCTCATTATCTTCTCCCTTTTCTCCTTTGCTCTCCATCTCTCCTTTCCGTTCTCCTCGGCTTGATAACAACCTGCTGTGGTTTCATTTGACCTAATTAGGAGTCGTAAATCCAGCCAGCCAGGGCTCATCCACGCAGCTCAGGGGAGCTGTCCGGAGTCTGACGTAAACGAGATGGTGTCTCACTAGTGATTAAGTCGTCTTTTTTTTTTTTTTTTTGCTAAATCTCATTTCAAAAGAAGGGTAGGGGCAGCCAAAAATGGGTGAAAAAATCCCTAACGCCAGGGAATATTTCTGGACGAATATGCCAGACATGGGCGATTGATGTGTCCCTGAAGGGTTGGTAGATAACTGAAGAAGCTGGCATCTGACTACTGATTGGTCTAAAATCCTGAACCGCCAAAACAAGCTCCTTTGGGGGCTGACTTCTCAGGGATTTGGCCAGACAAGACATTCCAGAAAAGTTAAACTTTACAACCTTTCAGAGAAGATTCTCTCCGCCTCAAAGATTTCATCTCCGAATTCAAAAGGGGTTTTTACTTTCCTCATTTATAATGAAGTTGACATGAGGGAAAATTACCTACAACTCTTTGACATGGTGCCATTATATTGACTTTTGTTAGGTCCACTTATAATAACTCCTTATATTAATAACCCCCCCACCCCCCCACCCCCACACACACAGTATAACACATTCACCTCTTCATTCTCTATGATAACAGTCAAGATAAATGTCCTTTGCTGTTGGAAAGTGTCTGCTGCTCTGTAATGAGAAAGAATGGGAGGTGTTTGTGTGTGTGTGTGTGTGTTATGTGTGTGTGTGTGTGTGTGTGTGTGTGTGTGTGTGTGTGTGTGCGTGCGTGCGTGTGTGTGTGTGTGGTTTAGGCTTCATCTCAGCCTGTTAGTCATGGGGGGGTGTATATGCTGTACTCCCCAAAGCTCCGATGAGCTTCAACTTCCGATGAAAACAAACATTCGGAGCCCAGCTGCAAAGACCTGGTCTGGGAGACGTCTCGTTTACCCATTAGAAAATCCCTGTTCTTGCGCTCTTTTCTCCCTCACTCCTTCCATCTCCCTGTCTTCCTTACTTCTCTGTATATCTATCTGTCTCTCTCTCTGTCACTCTCTCAAAGTGTTTCTGTCCCTCTTTCAAATGCTGCTTGACTGGGTTCTCTTTAATTAGACGCTGGGAGTTAACATCCATCTGATGTAGGTTTCCATCTGTGCATGTCAGTGTGCCTTCAAGTATTCACTGATCCCCCTCACCCTTCCGTTTGCTTAGAAACTCTTGAGGGACATTTTCCAACCTTTTTTTTCCCCTTTTTTCCCCTCCCCTCCCTCTCAAGCGTAGGTTGGCATACTTTCAACTTGACCCCCCCCAACACGAACACACACAGACACAAACACACACACACATACATGACCTTGCCCCCAAACTGTTTCATCTCGTCCTTGAGTTCATCGGAGGAAGCCACTGCCGCCGCTTAATTTGAGTCCTAATCTCGACTTGTGAGCGGGCGTCCCACTCAACCACACCACCTCCACCATCACCACCACCCCAGCCACCCACCCTCCTTGCCTCCTACTCCCACACCTCCTGGTCTCTCCCTAAAATAACTATCCCATGATGCAGCAGTCTCTCCAGTGTGCTGGCGTTTCATTGAAATAAAGTGCGGTGGCAGTGATGGACTCGCCACAATGGCTCAGCGGCTCAATGCTCAGGCACCAAGGCGAGCCCAAGAAAGTGTCAGTGTGTGTTGAAGGCTGAGGTTTTTAATGAAATCTACAGGGGAGACGAGATGGTGTGTGTGTGTGTGTGTGTGTGTGTGTGTGTGTGTGTGTGTGGTTGGCAGGGGAGGGGGTGTGGGATTACTCCTAAAGTCAGCCTTGCCCCATGAAAGAAGTCTGATTTAGCTTACCACACGCCAGTGCCACTATATACCACAGCAAAGGCATTTTACAGTGATCTACCATCTAAAACCTCAAATTCCTCGTTCTGAACTATGACAAGAGGAATGTAGATTATGTCGCTCGGTTAGGGGATGAAAAAAGGGAAAAAAATGGCAATGGTGTATATATAGAGAACATGTCTGTACTGATGAATTTTTGAAGGTGTGCGTAATTCTAGTCTTTAGTGATTTCCTCCCAGTGGACTCACCCAGTCTCCAATCTCTCTCTCTCTCTCTCTCTCTCTCTCTCTCTTTCTTTCTTTCTCTCCCTCTACCCCCTGCATGAGTCATCCGGTCTCACTGAGCCAGAGTGCTGCCTGACAGTCATGCCTCAGTGCCTTGGGCACCTGTTAGAGCTTAATGCTGCAGCCTGGCCTTGGAGTGCCACTGCTGTCGCCTTTGCTGCTTTGCTCTGCTTCCTCCCCTCCAACAGGGGGCGCTGTGAGTGACAGTAGCTTCACACACACACAGACACACACACCATGAGGAGTGGTGGCATCCACCGCAGTGAGTTTGTTTAGCGTTGCACCGTGTGTGTGTGCGGTGTGTGTGTGTGTGTGTGTATGTGTGTGATTAAGTGGTGCAGGTGGTGGATTGGGGCGGGAAGCGGGGTGTTAGTAAGGGGTGCAGTTTGCCGGTCGGTGGTGCAGAAGACGGGGGTGGGTGATTTTCGGTTGGTCCCCCCTGAGGCACACACCTCACAGGCTCACAGTGACACAAGCTGTTCGCCTGGGAAGGGTTCCAGAGCAAGCTACACTCCACCGTCCCTAGGAGTTAGGTGTGTGTGTGTGTGTGTGTCTCTATATGTGTGTTCTATCTGTTTGTGTGTGTGTTCTCTCTCCGTTCTCTCTCTCTGTTTGTGTGTTCTCTTGGTCGCTCCTGTTTTCATCTCCAGTCTCAAAACACTACAGACATTCTGTTTCTCTCTATCTCTCTAAGGACATGTCTCACCAGCTCTGTCAGATTCCCTCTCTCTCTCATTCCTCTACTCTTTTCTTCCTAACTCCAGTTCTTCCCTCATCTCTTTCTTTCTTTCTCTCTCTTCTATCTCTCTTCTATCAGACCCATCTTAGGGTATATATGTGTTTCGAGTGGCTGTGACCCAAACTGTGTGTGTGTGTGTGTGTGTGTGTGTGTGTGAGGTTTGGAGCCACCTGCTGCACCCACACACACACACACGCACACCCAAACACACAAAAATGTGCCCCCGTTATTCTCTCCTTAGAGGTTTCTGGGAACGACAGAAACGACACACACACACACACACACACACAAACACCCACACACACACACACACACACACATCAATCTTCTGTTATTCAAGACCCCCCCCCCCACACACACACACACACACACATACATTGCCACTCTAGCCACTCCAGCACGGCTATGCTCACCTGCTTGCTCTGCTCTGCTTGTGATCTCCTAGCCAACGCTCCAGTTCTCCAGTTTCACATACGTGATTTTACCCTCCCTCTCTCTCTCTCTCTCTCATTCTCGTGTGCATGTGCTTGCGATTTTTTATGTGTGTGTGTGTGTGTGTGTGTAGGGAGGTGGGCATTACACATGTAGAGTATATGAAGACAGGTGCTCTCAGATTCAGGTTGCAACCCCCCTCCCCCTCCCCCCAATCATTGAAAAGGCAACATGCACTTTCTTTGATTTGTGCTGACCTGTCCCTCTAAAATTACAAAATCACTGGTTGTTTGATTGGGTTCTTGTAACGCTTTTCAACACAATTCTCTGTTTGCAAATGAAAGATGGAAAATTAGAAACTGGTTTCCCAGAAATTGATCAACACCTATTTGTTAACCTAAAGAACGGTGATCTTAAGTGAAAATCATTGTTTCATGAAGAGCTTGCTCTAAATCCTGAAGATCTTTCCAAGGTGTTTGCCATGATATGGTGACGATCCAGTCAGTCCTCTGGAACTGTGTCTAATTAGCACAACCCAAGCCCTCAAGAAGAGGGTCGGCCATGGAGTCAAAGTCTCTTGATGAAAGGCCCATCTGATGCGAGGCCCCATGTTCCAGTCCCCAAGAGGAAAGGGCCGCTCCTGATCTTATTGCATGGGATAATTAGTACCCCCTCAATAACACAGCAAGACTAATGAGTGTTCTGACATTGGTGATTGCCTCATTAACATGGCACTAAAAATAACTCCCAAAAAGAGCAAGCAAGCACTGTTTATCACAACACTGTTTATCTCTCTTTTTCTCTCTCTCTCTCTCTCTCTCTCTCATTCTGGCATCTAACCTTTGCTAAATCACTGAACTAGGGTGTAATTCCAAGGTTTTCTGGTGATATTTATATCCTGATGACTAATGCCACAATTGCATAATCTTTTTTCTT
The DNA here is from genome assembly GCA_027481765.1 of Tenualosa thibaudeaui. Taxonomy (NCBI): domain Eukaryota; kingdom Metazoa; phylum Chordata; class Actinopteri; order Clupeiformes; family Clupeidae; genus Tenualosa; species Tenualosa thibaudeaui. The sequence continues at coordinate 5,375,479 of JAIFZK010000136.1, read as the reverse complement.
CAAGTTGAAGTTGCTTGTCTGGGTGTGTATTTAATATTCTCTGCAGTAGACTTTTAAGGACTCCTCAGAAGCTGGATAGGGCAACATATTCTGTGTGTCTGTGTGTGTGTGTGTGTGTGTGTGTGTGTGTGTGTGTGTGTGTGTGTGTGTGTGTGTGTGTGTGTGCGTGTGTGTGTGTGCGCGTGTGCGTGTGTGTGTGTGAATGTGAGTGTCAGTACTTGATTGCAGAACTTGAGGAGGCTAATTGTGTTTCTTCTTTTGTCTCATGTTGCTGATTTCCTCCAGTAGTTTGTCAGCCCCAACAACACCCATTCTGTGTGTGTGTGTGTGTGTGTGTGTGTGTGTGTGTGTGTGTGTGTGTGTGTGTGTGTGTGTGTGTGTGTGTGTGTGTGTGTGTGTGTGTGTGTGTGTGTGTGTGTGTGTGTGTGACGATGTCTCTCACCTCATCTTATATATGAGAACAGGATATGAAATATAAAGAAAAATGATGGTGGAGAAAATGGGGGTGGAGAGGAATAATGAGCAGAAATGCAGAAAAGATCTGACTGGAGAGAGGAGAGCAATGAGAAAGACAGATTAGGACTTTGTGTGTGTGTGCGTGCGTGTGTGTGTGTGTGTGTGTGTGTAGTGAGGGATATAGGAAGAGACAGGGAGAGAACGAAAACTGGGAGAGTGTATGACATCACCAAGCCTGCAATAGAGAGAAAAGAGGGAGAGGGAGAGAGAAAGACGGCAAGAGAAAGATGGAAAGAGGGAAAAGGAATTGGGATTAGATGGAGAATATTTGAATGACTATGAATAAGATTTTTTGGTGTTTTTGCTTATTTTGGTGTTTGTGTCCATTTTACTGTTCCAGCTGATACTGCATTCTTGAGCTGAATCAATTAGAGAGTGAGTCTGAGAGTGAGAGTGGGAAAGGTCTCTCTCTCTCTCTCTCTCTCTCTCTCTCTCTCTCTCTCCACTACCTCAACCCTCCCCTCAATGCACACACACACACACACACACACACACACACACACACACACCTCAACCCTCCCCTCAATGCACACCTCCCAGCCGGTGGGCAAATTAGGCACTATGAGACTATGACGCCATCTCCCTCTCTCTCTTACACACACACACACACACACACACACACACACATATAAACGCACTCACACTCGCCCATTCCGTCTCCCGCAGATGGATGCATGGCCCATTTAAGGGTAATTTGGATCTGGTTAATCACAACACAGGGCTGTTTTGGGTGTCATGTTTTGAAGCGACTTCTATTTCTGCCTGTGACTCCTCACGGTTCTCTCTTCAAGACCTCTCTGAGTTTGTGTGTGTGTGCCTGTGTGTGTGTGTGTGTGCGTGTGTGTGTGTGCCTGTGCGTGTGTCTATCTGTGTGAGTGAGTGTTTTGGTAATATAAGCTGTGCTCTCTGTATGATACTGGGTGTGTATGTGGAGGGTGCAATGGGCTGAGTGATAGAATAAGGATTCTCTGTCTCTCTCTCTCTGTCTCTCTCTGTCTCTCTCTCTCTCTCTGTCTCTCTCTCCCTCTCTCGACTGTCCGCAGAGTAGATGCTCTAGTCTCGGGCGACATATGGATATCGGTGGGGGGTTGTCATGTGGCCCCAGATAGTTAGAGTTAAACTACCAGAGGTCCCCCCAGTTTGGACTTGTCATTTCTAGCTACACTGGGAAAAAATAGGCTGTGTGTGTGTGTGTGTGTGTGTGTGTGTGTGTGTGTGTGTGTGTGTGTGTGTGTGTGTGTGTGTGTGTGTGTGTGTGTGTGTGTGTGTGCGTGCGTGTGTGCGTGCGTGCGTGTGCATGTTCACGCGCATGTGTGTGTTTAGATTTCTTGCAGGGGAGGGTGTTGACCATGGTTAGCTGCACACTCATTCAAGGAGGTCTGTGACACACATACACACACACACACGCGCGCGCACCCCGCATGTGTGTGTTCTCGTATGAGGAAGATGCTTCTTGGCATGAGGGAGCCGGGCTGTCACCTCCTCTCTCCCTTGCAATCAGCTCAGGCCACCTGGTGAGCCGTCAGCACACACACACACATCCACCCATACACACATCCACACACTCACATCCACACAAGACTGTATACTTGCCCAGTGTTATTTCAGCGGTGCAGTGTATCTCTGTTCCTGCGGCCCTCATGTGGTCCCCCTGTCAGGGGAGCCAAATCACTGGTGCTATAGGAAGAGGTGCTGATTGCAGGCCTCAGCTGATTGGCAGCAAATGCCCTGAGATTTAGAAGGGAAATAACTCCAGTTACAGTGAGGACAAGGAATTAGTGAAAGGGTAGTGGTTTTACACACATATCCTCAATCTCTCTGTCTATCTGTCTCTCTATCTCTCTCTTTGTCTCTCTGTCTCTCTCTCTCTCTCTCTCTCTCTCTCATACACACACACACATACACACTCACACACACGCACACACGCACACACACACACACACACACACACACACACACTCTCTCTCTCACTCTCACTCTCACTCTCACTCTCTCTCTCACTCTCACTCTCACTCTCACTCTCACTCTCACACACACACACACGCACACAGACTCACTTATTTTGTGTGCAACTCCAGTGCGTGTCCCCTGAGCCTGGTGCAAGTGTGAAAAGCTAAAGGACAGTCAAATGGTTCTGACACACACCACAAATGAGATGGGAATGTGCAACCATGCGGCCATGCGGTCTGCTGTGAGGAACACACTGTCAACAGCAGGACAAAGAGAGAGAGAGAGAGAGAGAGAGAGAGAGATAGATAGATAGCGATAGAGAAAGAAAGAGAGAGAGAGAGAGAGAGAGAGAGAATAACATGGGGAGATGAAAAAAGACAAAGAGAGATACAGAGGGAGAGAATGTCTACCTGACCCCAGTACAGTAGCTGTGGCTCTACCTTTCCCAATCTACCTGACCCCAGTACAGTAGCTGTGGCTCTACTTTTCCCAGTCTACCTGACCCCAGTACAG